>MSTJ01000018.1:0-36855 GCA_001956345.1 Ramalina peruviana | reverse complement strand
GGAAAGGATGGAAAGGATGGAAAGGATGGAAAGGATGGAAAGGATGGAAAGGATGGAAAGGATGGAAAGGATGGAAAGGATGGAAAGGATGGAAAGGATGGAAAGGAGGGAGGATCACGGAGGAAGGAGGAGGGAGGAGGGATAAGGAATGGAAGGAGTGAGAGAGAGGGAGTGAGTATTTGCTGGACGGGAATGAAAGGGGAGGGGGGCGAGGTCTTGTCCTCGGTGAACTCCTCAGAGGGGGGTTTGCGTTTCCTTCGCAGCTCGTTGAGCAATTACAGGCGGAAGAGGGTAGATGTGCGCGGTTCGCTTTTGTGGTATTTTGGCCCTTCTGCAAAGGGACTTGGGCGGGTCTTTGAGGCGTTGATAGGCATGGTTTGGATTGGTTTGGGACGAGGGGGAGTCATTGATGTCACCTATCTTGTGATGAGGGAGTCTTGAGAGGAGCAGAGGGGAATGAGGGAAGCTCAGTGAGATTCAAATGGGCACCTCGAGGAGAAGGGTATGTCGTCGTGATTTCATCTGATAATCTTAGGGCCTTGGAGATGGATGATAGTGAGTTATTGAACATTGCTGGACATTATTCTGTTGTGAAATGGCTCTCGGCCGGAGGTTTGTTTATTAATAGTTGAATCTGAAGAGGGGCAGCGAAATCCCTTGTGCAGATCCAACGATTTAAGTATTACTGTTTGCTTCTGAGGTAGGCATTGACAGTTCATCGTGTCCTGTCGAGTCAAGGCTGATGTGGGCTTGGCTTTGGTTTGGACCGGCTGGCTTCTATCATGCAGGTTCAAGCTGCAGTTGACCATCCTGTTGTCTCGAGATCTGTCAATATACAGACAGCGAAGCTTTCTTATGTTAGTGCAGGCTCAATTGGCATGACTTTCTTGACATTGAAGCTTTGACGATGAAACAGCTGGCTCGATGCAACAGCTTCTCGAAGATAGGGGTCGAACATTTGCCTTTCTAATTTGAAGGTTGGAGGCTATAAGGCGCAAGGCTTTCGATTTAACACCAGGCTCATCCCGCACAATTCAATCAAGGATAGGTTGTAGAAATGCTGTAAGATGTCCCGATTCATTCGTTCGGCATATGCGAAATACTGCGAAACAGGGTCAATGAAGGCTGCTCCGTGTCAATGTCTCTTAGTAAACGATCCATGGGTTGCAAGTCTCTGGAAGTGCCGTTGTAGAGCAGAGACCTGATTCAGATTGCCTGGCTTGATATTACAGACCCTGCTAGCTAGCGGAAGTTGCTCACGAAGACCACAAGGACGGCGGCATATCTGGATCAAACACGTCAGTCTATTAGTCCTTGGGACCAATGAGATCCGAGTCAGCTTACGCAGCTGAGGATCCGAATATCTCCGCGCGCCTTGCATTGGTGAGTAATCCGACGACAGCGGCGAAAAGGAATGTGAAGATGACGATGACGCCAACTTGAAGCTCAATGCTCCTCTTCGATGCGAGTAAGAGGAAGATGATGGCGCCGACCAGGATGAGGGAGCTCAGTAAGACGGAAATGATTGTTCCAAGAAGCTGTATTCGCCCTTCAGGGAAATAGTAGATTTTGTTCTCAGGGTCTCCAGCTTGATCTATCTATGAGACTGTCAGTCGTACCATTTCAAGATCTTTGCTTGAAGTTTAAGTCATATTTGGCGGATTAGACTGACCTGAAACAGCCAGCCAACGTACGACTTTAAAAAGACATTGAGCCGGTCTGTGTCTACTGGAGCCAGTGCGACAAGGTCCTGAGAATCATCGAACAGTGATTTGTCTCGGCCCCATAGCATTGGCATGTCCGTAGATGTGTACCATCGGCGAATGTTTGCCAATGTCCTTGGGGCAGGGGCACTCAGTGCGAGTACGCGACTTTCGAGAATCAAAGCCTCGTCTGGCGGTAGTCAGCGACATTCATCGGTCCGTGCATTAAGATGTAGCGACAGTCAAATGCACACGAGCGCGTACGATATTCTTTGATATGCCCCTGGATCGTGTCTTGCAATTCTCGACGAAGCTTGGCCCTGTCATTCTCATCGTGTGCAAAGTGGTGCCAGTCTCTGGCAATCCTTTTCCCAGCTTCATTATTGATATCTACAGCGTCGATAGCGTCTCCCACGTCAAGGTCCTGCAATTGTCCCTCTAGATGATGGAGTCGGCTTTGTTGATATAGCAGATTTCGTGCACTCAATGATTCAAATTTGCGATAAACGGCTGCATCTGGGTCCTTTGCAATAAATTGTGCAAATGTGGGATATCCATCCAAAACTTTAAGCGCCATGCTCACTCCAGTTGACAGGTCTCAACCTGAATTCCATGTTGAAGCTCTGTCTGTGGCCACAAGACTATGAGCGTTTGTCAGTCTGCCTTTTGAGGTCTCGGGATTGTGAGACTTGGCATGCTGATCAGCCCGAAATACACAGCCTGGAGTTGGGCACCTGTTCGTAAGCATTGACCCCACCATCACCACCTTTTACCGTAGTACTAGGGCTGTGCTAGGTAAGACACGGGTACGACTGAGGTATTTTGCGCTGCAACCAGGCTGAACTTAACCAAGGAGATACGAATACCATCGTGTCCTCGCTTTTTTGGTTCCTTCCTTCCAGATGGGATCAGTGTAATAACTGTACGTGTAACAGAGGGCACAGTAACTCACCAACAGTCACCGCCGGCAGAGATACTCGACATTTGCTAATGCAACCACGGGTTCGAGATCTCGTTCGATGAGCATCGTCGAGATGGCGGGGGAAATCAGATATTAGTATCTACCTTCCGCGAACTGGATGACCTATATCAATGATTCCACCTGGTTGGAATTCCTGTTTTCGGTCAAAATTCCGACGTGGTCTCAGAGGCCTGGTCAATGGCAAAAAGAAGGTGTCAGCCCTTGCTGACTCCGGCGCCGATCATAACGTTATGGATTATCTCACCGCTAGACAGATGGGCCTCAAGGTCGAGGACGCGTCGGCGATTTTTACTTTGGGGAATTCAAAGCCGCTGGGATCCATTGGTGAGCAGGAAGACTTCGATTGAGACTGGCTGGGATAAAGCCTCTTCTTGGTACGTTGCAAGCTGAAGCAGGACTTAGGTACTACTCAATTTGACTGGAGTTTCGATCAAGAGCCAGGCAGGACTGTGCAAGTTACATGCCACGTGCTTTTCAAATGTAATTATCAATTAATCCTTGGTCGACAATTTTTGGAGGCTACCAGGACGCTGTCCAGAAACAGGCATCGCCTAACGGAATGTATTTTTTCGTGGGGACACGTCACGAGGATCAACTCCCTCAGCAATAGTTCAAAAAGGCTTGTCGGAGTCGTTGGAAAAATCTATCAGGCGTTCGCAATCCCTGACACGGGTGCCGATCGAAACGTAATGGACCTGCAGTGAGTTTCCTTGTGTTTGCAAAGACTCCTGCCGTGTTTTGCTTTGTGGCAGGTGAAAATTTGCGATATATCAAACCAAGTGATATGAACATTCTCCATGAAGCTCATCCATTGCCTGTTTAGATACGCACAAACACACGGATTTCTAATATCAACGGAGCCTGAAAACCTTGGTTTTCTCCAATTTGCAGACCATAGTGTCCAGGAAACAGTCGGACAAGTGACAACAACTTGGACCTTCGAAAATGGCGACGTTGAGTCAGTGATCTTTGAGGTACTGGAGAATTGCATATCGGATGTCATACTTGGAGACGACATCCTATGGCAACATGACGTTTTTAGAAGGCACGCCTCATCGTTGATCCATCTTGACATGGACAAAGAAGGCGCCACAATGAGATTAGCGCCTTTCGGATTCTTGAATGAATGGCAAGGCAATGTAAAAAGGCGATTGACCCGTAACAGTAAGACGCCATTCCGAATCGCCAACCTGAACTATCCTTTCTGACGATAGCATACAGAGTCCTCACAGGTTTCAACTTCGTCCTCCATCGCACACACATCCATGACAGTTGACGCGGAAGAAAGCCGCCGCCGTGAATTGTGGAACTTGCAGTATGATTTCGGTCAAAAGGCGAGAATTGAGGAGCGAGAAGCGGAAGCCCGCCGAAGAAGAGAGTACGAAGATGTGAGACACCGTATCAAATCCAACCAGCAGATACCAAGGATTCCAAGCATTGCAACCTCGGTACGAGATCCTGGGACTGGCAGAGGAATGGCTTCTGCTGATGCCAGGGGGCCTAATTTCTCTGAAGGGCGACTGGTGCGACTTCCGAGCATTCCCACAGCGACCGTGGAGCTGAGGTTCGAAGAACCTGATAATGGCTCCTGAGCTCCTTAGTAAATGGTGTGTATCTGGGGGTTGTGCGCGTGCGGAGAATTGTTGTGTGCGAAATGAATTGAACAGATGCCCTGATATAGACCTTGATATCATATGATGAGCCAGTGATGGTAGCCTGACGCAGCTCTTATGAAAGAGGCGTTCAAGATTCAAAAGACCTTGTTCTGGTGTAATCTCCTGCCACGAATGTGGACCATTATGATCGACCATATCAATTTTGATGGCTGCCTGACAGCTAAGCCGATACAAGACTAGCGCGGTGAGCGAGCAATCCCACCCTTTGCCAAGACGTCAATCTGCATCATGCGACTGATACAGTCATCATGCATTACATACAATTCAAGCAGCCAATCATGCTTCGCTTGTGCTTTTTGGACTACCAGTCGCAGGGTTTTCAAGTCAGTGGATCAGGCATGAGCGAGTATGAAAGCTACATGAGCCAATGCAAAGGCGCTTCAACGTCTTTGCGCATACAGACACGACAAACGCAGCGTATAGACGCAGCGTGTAGAGTAGGAGATTACATACCGGGGCAGCGGTACCCTCCCGGAGACGCCATAAGCGCTATCGTAGTTTTACCCCTATTTCGTTTGATTTGCCCGAAAACAACGGGTGCACACGGGTACGATAACAATTTTGGCGCCTAACGATAAAAGGTTTTCCCCAATCTAAGTACCATGTCGCAATCTGAAGAGATCATGCTCCTTGTTTGTATTGAGCATTGAGACCATCTGCTTCGAAAAATGCTTGTGCCAGCTTGGCAAGAAAAAGCAAACGCCAAAGTCGCCGAGACTCACTCGAAAATCCCGAAAGAATGGCTTATCTCTGGCCCTGCATTGGAAGATGCGAAGTCCCAAAGAGACATCACCGGACCTTACGTGGAGCAGTATCTCTCAGCCAAAGAGATCGAAATCATCCACAATGACAGCACCACCTTGGTTTCCAAGATCAAGATGAGGGAGTTTACCTCCCTCGAGGTAGCAAAGGCATATTGTCACACCGCGGCCGTCGCGCACCAAATTGTGGGTAGCAACCCTCACTCGCGTTGATCATCTGCTTTGTCGAATCATGGCTTAAAATCGCACTTGCGTCTCTCTAGAATAACTGCCTCCATGAGATCATGTTCGATCTTGCGTTTCATACTGCCACGTTCCTGGATCAGTACCAAAAAGATACCGGAAGAGTCAAGGGCCCATTGCACGGCTTGCCTGTCA
Organism: Ramalina peruviana; assembly: GCA_001956345.1. Lineage (NCBI taxonomy): Eukaryota > Fungi > Ascomycota > Lecanoromycetes > Lecanorales > Ramalinaceae > Ramalina > Ramalina peruviana. The sequence goes on along the minus strand of MSTJ01000018.1, from coordinate 31,355 downwards.
GCCTCAAGGACCAATTCCATGTGAAGGGCCATGATACCTCCATGGGGTATGTAGGCTGGATCGGCAATTTTGAGGGAATCGATGATCCAAAGAAGGTGCACCGAGTGGAGAGTCAGCTGGTCGGAGAGTTGGAGGGTCTGGGGGCTGTCCTTTTCTGCAAGGTAGGTTTCGCAGACAATGGCAGGCAAGTGAAGCGGGTAGTGGCTGACGAGGTTTTGTTGGACCAGACAAGCGTTCCCCAAACCTTACTGGTAAGCGGTATTCTGTTTCCGTGGGGCTATCGTTACTATGAGTCTCGATCGAGGTAAGAATCTAACGAGTCGGGCCTACGTAGATGGGAGAGACAGAGAATAACATCATCGGGTCAACGATGAATCCACACAACACACTGCTATCCTGTGGGGGGTCTTCAGGAGGTAAGTATCCACCCTCTTTCGTATCCAAGGAACCGGTGAAGCTCACACTTTTGGTAGGGGAGGGAGCGCTGCTAGCCTTGCGTGGAAGCTCTGTCGGCCTGGGGACGGATATCGGTGAGACTCGAATGCTGGCAGACCCTCTACAGCCATATTCTAATGAATTCTTAAGGTGGATCTGTTCGCATCCCAGCAGCATTTTGCGGGGCTTATGCGCTGAAACCAACATCCAACCGGCTCTCCTATCGCGACGTAGCCAATTCGGTACGTTAAAAGGCCGTTTCGTGGACTCGTTCCCGGATCTGACTCAATGTTCGATCTTATAGAATCCGGGCGAACCCTCCTATCCTTCATCCGTTGGAATCTTGAGCACGTCGCTTGACGCGATTGAGCTGCTGATGAAGTCAATACTTTCGACCGAGCCGTGGCTACGCGACCCCAAGGTAGCCAAAACGCCCTGGAACGACACTCAAGTGGCGTCTTCATTGGCTAGAGCAAAGGCGGATGGCTCTGCACGAATGATCCACCCGTTGAAAATAGCTTTCCACTGGCATGACGGTATCGTCAAACCGCACCCGCCAATATGTAGAGGACTTCGCATAATGCGAGATGCGCTGGTCGCTTCGGGGCACAAGGTCGGTGCGACGCTTGGAAAAATCGACTATGACTGATTGAAACGTCTCTCAGGTTTTCGACTGGGATCCTCCCTCCCATGCAACTACTAAGAGAATCCATGTACGTACTTCCATCCCTGCCTGTAGTGTTCTTTCATTGAGCGGAGCACGTACCAGCTGTCCATGCTCCAAACGGACGGTGGGCACGACATCCACAAGCAGTTGCGCCTATCTGGCGAGCCTCTCATCCCTGGACTTCGGAATGTTCTGGCGCCCAAGGACCCAATGACAATAGTCGAGTATCAGGAGCTAGTCTTGGAAGGGAGGGCATTCCAAGAGGCTTACTTGGACTACCTGAATTCCACTGGTGGCGCGAATGGTTCGAACGCGATCTTATCACGTACAAGCTTGTTGCTGACTTGGTGCTTGCAGGCCAGCCAGTAGACGCCGTGGTGATGCCAGTAGCAGCTCACGCGGCGATCATACCCGGGAATTACCGCCATGGAGGTAAGTTCATCCCCAGTCGTAGGTCTCATTAGCAACAGGAAAGCTGTACAGAACAAAGTAAATTGATTAGCATACACTGACATCGTGCCACTGGCACGGACGATAGCTTACACAGGCACTACAAACCTACTCGATTACACTTGCGCCGTCTTGCCCGTAACGAAAGCAGACAAATCCATCGACACCTTCGACGATGATTACATACCCATGACCGAAGCGGACTGGATCAACTGGCAAGCTTGTGAGCGCTTTTACGGACTTTCCCGGTGATCACAAAACCAGAATGAAGAGCGGCTGACAATCGCTCATCTAGACGATCCTGACATCTACGATGGTGCCCCTGTAGGCTTGCAGATTGTTGGACGCAAGCACGAAGAGGAGAAGATCCTGGCAATTACCAAGATTGTGGATGCTTGTCTTAAGACGAGGAATGGGCATAGCAATGGCGAGGCAGCTTTTTGGAAAGAATCCCACGCACCGTCGGATGACGTCTGACTGCAATCCGCATATCGGCCCCGTACGGCAATGATTGAACATGTTGAAGACCGGCGACTGGAGTAATGCTGAATGGGGGTGTGGAAGATGAAGTTCACAGGTTGTAGAAGCAGGGAGTCATTGGTGATGAGTTACGAATATCTAGATACCAATTCGAGACTTTGAATCGCCGTTGAAAATTGTTGACGAAATTTGATACGCAGCCTGTGAATGCCGTCATGTGAAGTGACGCCCTCTTATTGGTCAATTCGTATTCGTGATGCTCATGACTCGCGGAAACCGGATAAGGTCTAATCACAGGTCTTGGCATGTAAATAAGGTTGAGATCTGCTTCCGAGATGATGATGACGTCAAAACATATGCAAAGTTCACTCTCCGGCAACGCAAAAGCTGTTGTCAAACTCTGCGAGATTCAACGGAAGGCCAATCACTCGATTTCAAAGCCAGGGTCTTCGAGGGTCAATGCTTTATGTCATAAAGCTAAAATGATGTTTGCAGAGAATGATGCTGGTGGTGCTGTCTCCACAATCGCATAACGTTCCTTTGATGTTTTCACTCGATCGTGTTGCTTCTCTGGTTCTTCCAGCGTTGTATTAAGATGCCGGCACTTCCTTCGTAACTCACAACTTTCTGCTTGCGCTTCCTTAAGTTGTTCCCAACCAATACAATGGCGGAACTGATTCGTGATACTGTGTTTGGCCACATCGTGCGCTTCGTCACCAAGGGGCGTTACCTACAGTTCATTGAAGAGAAGGATCCTTCACTATGGAAGCGATATCTCGATCGGGAGCAGACGCAGAACATGGCCCTATTTGGCCATGCAGACTTGACAACGAACGAAGAGAAGGAGAGGAATATCACCGCAGGCACCCCTCCTGAGCCTGCCACCCCTCCAGCTCCTGCTAGCGACGGGCCTACACCTTCAGACGATTCTTCGGGGTCATTGAATCAAGAGAAGACGCAAGAGGATATCGAGAGGCGTCATGGGCAGATGCACAGTACCCTCACCAATCAAAAGCTGGATACAGAGAAAGGACGGGATGCGACCATGGTGACGTGGTTTGGGGACGATGATCCTGAGGTAGGCAATGCTTCTGGGGATAAATGTCTGGCTGTTGGTCGAGGCTGAATTTCGGCTTCTAGAACCCTGTCAATTGGTCAACATTCAAGAAGGTCTTCGTCACATTCGAGATTTGCCTCTTGACATTCTCTGTATATATCGGCTCCGCCATTTACACCGCTGGTACGGAAGATATCACCATGGTCTTTGGCGTCTCGCAAGTCGCAGCCACCCTCGGCCTGACGCTTTTTGTTGCCGGTTATGGGCTCGGTCCAATGATCTGGGCACCCATGAGCGAGATTCCGCAAATTGGCCGAAATCCTATCTACATAGGAACTTTGGTGGTTTTCGTCATCTTCCAAGTACCGACCGCGCTGGCGGTCAACTTTGGCATGCTGCTGGCGTTCCGGTTCATCACCGGATTCATCGGAAGTCCCGTACTTGCTACGGGAGGAGCTAGCTTGGGTGATATGTTTGCACCTAAGTATCGGGCCTATGCAATTGGCATTTGGGGCATCTCGGCTGTCTGTGGCCCCGTCATGGGCCCGTTGGTTGGTGGCTTCGCAGCACAGGCCGAAGGGTGGAGATGGACCATCTGGGAGCTGATGTGGCTGTGTGGCTTCTCACTTGTCATGTTCATCTTCCTACTGCCGGAAACCAGCGCGAACAACATATTGTATCGACGGACAAGACGGCTTCGGAAGGTCACCGGGATAGAGTCACTGAGGTGTCAGCCAGAACTCGTTGGGGAGTCAATGACTACAAAGGATGTAAGATCCGACCAATTGGCTCCATATCGTCAAAGCTGGAACCTGGCGCTGACAACTTCCAGATTGTCATGATCGCCATCGTCCGTCCCATTTCTCTGAATTTCCAAGAACCAATTGTGTTCTTGCTCAACCTGTATATCGCCTTGATTTACGGTACGCGAGCCCCCAGGTATTCTCTCTTACAAATGAACCCAAATGTTACAGGGAATGAATCCAAGCCTCCCTGCACTCACTCACTACCACATGGCCGGCTTTTATGAAAATCTAGGCTAATCTATTAATTGCCTCAGGCCTCCTATACATCTGGTTCGAATCGTTCCCAATTGTCTTCGTCGGTCTGTACAAATTCGACCTTGGGCAGGAAGGGCTAGCTTTTGTCGGAATCCTTGTTGGTGCTATAGTGGTAATGTATGAATCCGCCCCTCGTCTCTATCTTACAGCCTCATTGCTGACATTTGGAAATCCAGCCCGCCGTTCTTCTGGTATCTTCATAAATTTGTGGAGCCGCAGTTCGACGAGAACGGGAACATCGTACCTGAAGAGCGCCTACGTGCGGCCTTCTTTGGTGCATTTTGCATACCTATCTGCCTATTTTGGTTTGGGTGGTCCGCGCAGCCCAGGATTCATTGGTGAGTCTCTCTTATCTCGATGCTCTTACTTTGCTCCCGACTTGCACCAATGTCCAGTTCTTCCCACGGGAGTTCATCTGACCCCACTGCTCATTTCCTCATTCTTCCTCGACACACCCACTGACCACCTCCTTTTCCAGGATCGTGCCCATCATCGGCTCCGGCTGGTTCTCCATCGGCGCCTTCCTCCTCTTCAACTCCGTGCTCAACTACTTGGGCGACGCGTACCCCGAATATGCCGCTTCCGTGCTTGCCGGTAACGACTTCATGCGTTCGTCCTTCGGTGCAGGATTTCCCCTCTTTGCGGCCGCCATGTATAATAACTTGGGGGTCAATTGGGCGAGTACTCTTTTGGGTTGTTTGAGTATTGCCTTCATACCGATCCCGTTCGCGCTGCATCGGTACGGTAAGAGGATTCGCCTGAGGAGTAAGCGGGCGAGACACGATTTGTGATCTAAGGCTTAAACTGAGGAAGCTTAAGCGGAAGGAGAAGCTGGCATGGGCCTTTTTCTCGATGCTCACGAGTAAAATGAAGATGAAGTAATCAGTAGCATATGATCAATACTATAGAAAAGGCGAGGACTCTTCTTTCATCACGCCTCAGCGTAGGGCAATCCTCGTATCTTTCCAGCTATGGTGCAATCAATTCAGTTACCAAGCCCAATAAGCCAGAAAAATGCTGAGATCGGCTTCCCCATCTCCCGCAATCCAGCGAGGCGTGGAACACCTACCTGTACACTCCTCCGCACTCCAACCCTCAGCCCGAAAAGCCGATGGATTTATCCGCCCCTTGAAACCTCACAGCACTTACTCCCCTTATCCTTCACCACCCTCAAAAGCACCCATGCCATCCCCATCAGCCACGTCCTTACCATCAGACGACCCTCAGGCCCAAATTGCGCCCGGGACCTCGCGCAGTCGAAACCCCCAAGACAATTGTGAAAAGTCAGAAGCGAGACAGCGAAGTCCATGATTATAGATGTTAAGGGAAGCGATCTCCCTCATCGCCGGTCGCCTGGGTTTTGTGGTGCCGAGGTCAAGGGAAAGAGATGTCTGATACTGAGATAGGGGACACAGCTGCGTAGGTAGGGGAACTTGCGATTGGAGGAAGTGAGGGTGGGAATATTGTGAGCCTGCGAGGGGAGGGGAGGGGGTCTATGGGGAGGGGGTTTGGGGAAATGGGGAAGACGGCAGCAATGCAAGGTAATTAGTGGAGTTTGGAGGCTGAGATTCAGATTGCATTGGGGGAAGAGCTAAGTCATCCATATTCTTCTAAGGTAAGTAATTGCTTCTTCTTCATTCTGCATGAGTTTTGATAGAGCCAGGGATGCTCCTTCGTATTTGATAAAATGAGTGTATTCCAATACTACCAATTTGCTATTATTGCTGGCAAGGGATTCGTTGAGGCTACATATAAGGTTTTCCGTGTACTTTGTGGCGCTCTTAAACATTTCTATTTTCCCCGGAGAATATAGGCTTAGCCTAGAAAGTCAGCATTTTTGTTCTGCCAATATCGAACTCCTAATCACTATCATCAGCCTCAAAAATTCACTTATCGAAATTAAGGACGATTGTTTCAAAACAAAATTAGAGCAGTGAAGGAAGCGACAACAACCTAAGACCATCAACCACTCTATACTATTCAACACAGGCACTATCAAAGGACCACGATGGCATCGCTCCAGAGTCTACCACAGGAGCTTTTCAAACAGATAATCGAATATGTTATGCAAGACGATGAGCCGGTAGATGTCGCTGCATTCCTCGCAAGTGTCGAGCAAGCCAATCGGGTTCTATGGATCCGCCGCATACATGACCGCAGCCGTCGTCAGCCGGTAAACTGGGACTCTTTGGAGGCGCAGGCCATGCTGCAGGGGTCTCCATTGGTTCAATCCGAGCTTTGGCGACGCTCCCGCTCCCTCCAACTGAAAAGCCATCTGCAGGACTGGAAAATTGCATGTATCCACAGCCAGCAATTCAGGACAATGGGAAAGGTGGCATTTTGGGAAATGAAGACATTTCTCATGACCGTACAGGAGGCTAGACTACTGCGCAAATCGCTTTTCCGACAGATTAGTCCACGAGACCAGAAGATGGCAGCCCAAAGGATCCGAGTCATTACGTTGGCAATGGAGGAAATCTCGGCCTCTATATTGAAAGCACTGTGCAAGCAGATCCGGGGGTTTCCTCGGCTCACTCAGCTCACCCTATCGCTCGGATGGTCTTTGGGTCCGAACGACGAGTATGATAGGACTGTGAAAACCAGGCCTGCTCCCTATTGGATTAACGAGTTGATGTCTTCGTACGGTGTCGAAGCGGCCCGAAAGATGTCGGTCAGCCTCCAGATCCACTCCAACCCCCTTAACGCCACCTGGGAAAATCTTGCAAAGTTCCTGATGATATTGAGATTTCCTGGACTTCAAGAGGATGCGTTGATACCATATCTGTGGCAGATGATAAGGACTGTATGATTTCCAGAAGGCGGACTGAGAGCTCACAAAGAATGCATGGTGGATGGAGATGCTTTCGGTCTGCCATTGCTTGTTGCAGAAAGTGCTCAAAACGTACGATGGTCGCATTCGTCAGCTATACTCGATACAAGAACAACACTGGGTTCTCAAAACGAGATGCTACAAACGAGCTTTATCCAGATTTCATTGCCGTCTCGACCGGCGAAAATATTTATAGTAACGGGAGGACGATTTCTAAGATAACGCTCAAAACGTATCAGTCTCGTTCTTCGCCAACTGGTGTAACCTTTGTCGTATTTGCGATCTCCATCACAATTACCAATGATCGTACGAAATGCTTTGGAAAAACTGACCGTGACTGTGCTCAAATAATCAATCATATATATGTCGCCGTCCGTTTGAATTGGTACTGCGACCATGAAGATAGAGTCGACCTACAAACTACAGTACAAGCATTACATGTCGAAATACCATCACTTTGCACCAAAAATACCTTCATTTGAGCCAACCACCAGCACTAGAATCCACACATCCTCCCATACCTCCACCCCCATGACCCTCTCCAAACTCCGGCCCATCTCGTTCCCCCCTCTCCCCCCCAAATTCATCAGTCCCTCGCCCCATTAGCTCTAAGTATCTCCACAACACCCTCATGCCTCCCCTCCCTCGCCAATACCATAGCCCTCTTCCCTCCTTCCAGCTTCCCCACACTCTCCTCCACATCCGCCCCCCTCTCCACCAATACCTTGACACTCTCCTCCCTTCCTTTCTTCGCACTGATCTGCAACGCCCCACTGCCCTGCCACGTAGCCCCGCCCTCATCCATCAGCACCCTCATCGCCTCCGCCGCATCGCTGTCGAACTGCCACCCAGCTACGCAGCACGCTAGTGGTCTCAGGCTATCGCCTCCGTATCCAATGTTCGTGAGGTTCGCATCCGCGCCGGAGGCAAGGAGGTGCCGGATCAGTGGGAGCTTAGCGTGGACGGCGGCTGGGCAGAAAGGGGTTCTGTGGTGGCTGGGGACGTGATCATCTGGATGCGTAGAGGCAGATGAGAGGATCAGCTATGTCTCCCGCAATCGGATCACATGGATTCAACCATGTCATTTTCTGGGTGCGTGGGGGAGAAAAAGGGTTTCACATCTGGACTGGGAAAGACCTGGTCACGCGGCGGCTCAGGACCCATTCTGCCGAGCAGGGAGAGGAAGAGGAAGATACTGCTCGGACTGCACGTACTGGGGTCGAGACCGGCCTTGAGAAGAGCATCTACGGTAGCGTAAGCATCGGTGGAAGCGAGAGCGGGAGGGACGAGATTGGTTGGGGCGACGGAGAGGTCGTGCAGGCAATAATTGAGGGCGGGGAAATTGGCCTCGCGAGCGGCGGATTTGGCGGGGTCGAGGAGAATGGAGGAATCGGGGTTCTTGGAGGGAATCTAGAATAGAAGTGACTGTTTAGTATTGGTGAGAGAGGGGCTCAGAAAGGGACTCAAGAAATAGGTGATGGGAGCTGATGGCGTTTAAAGGAGACCTGTCCGTCTCATTCGAGCTGGATAGGAACATAATTAAAAGAAACGTGAGCGAGAGAATGGGGGAAACAGTGCAGTCAGAAACACGCTCGAAGAAAACCAGATGAATAAATCTAAGAAGAAAGGCTCAGCATGTTGGGAGGAAGCTAACTCGGCGGTAGAAGCCATGGCACAGATATTGGCAGCGCTAATACGAGGAATCGTAATATGAAATCTTCAAATAAGCTATCACATATGATATTTATATATGCTCCGGAAGCGGTCCGAATCCTCTGTCCATCCAAGATATTGACAGTCAGGAAAAGTGTCTCCGAATCTTTTCTTCGCTACTCTATCATTAGAACTTTCAGACTCACGGAAGGAGGAGAACCTTTGAGCGCCGTCAATGTCGAAGCCCATCATAGTTGCAACCTGACCGGAGATGTACCAAATTATGAGAACCCAGACTGTGAGCGTGATGTGCCACGGAACATGCTTGAGTAGCCGGATTTCAAATTCAACCGTTCTATACATCGACGTCTAGAAGCATCTCGAGTAGGCAATCTCCTCGCTCATGCTACGGTCGAACTCTTGTTCAGACAGCACTTGCTCGCTAGAGTCGGACTCTTGTTCGGACAGCGCTTGCACTGGTGGAGTGTTCGACGGCGTCTTCGCGAGACTCGTAGACTCCTCTCCGCGAGCGCTTGGGCTGGCGTTGCGCTGAGGATCGACGTCCGATTCATTGGCCTCTGCAGAGCTGGCCTTTAAGCGTTTCCTCGGACGGGCATCTACTTGGTCCGCTTGGACCACACTCTTTCTGGCGTAAGAGAGGCGCGTGAAAAGTCCAACCAGAACGTTATTTGAAATCGGATGTCCTGGTCTCCCATTTGTGGGAAGGAGTTTTGGCAACCAGACTATCCCAAGCATCTTGGCGCGCTTCATCAAGGAGGATGTAGGAGTCACTGGCTCACCGGATAGCACTGGCTGCAACAACAACCACAGGAGCAAAGACAGATGGCCTTCTAGCGCCAAGAAATGGAGTCAAGATAGTCGTCGGCGAGGGTTTGTCCAATCGAGACATTGGGAAAGGGTATCCATGGAGGAAGCTGATATATATTTACGATTAGACTGGGATGTGCGCCTTTTGAAGCGGTGGCCGAAAAACGGACAATAGTCTTGACATGCGAAACGTGGCTCTCCCTCCGACTCGGTATCAGACTCGTTGTGTTTGCTTTCTTCAAAGGACTTATTCTAGGACTCAGGACCATAATCGATCCCGTGAAGGCCACTATGGCATCGAACGGCGGGCCACTGAATGTTTTGCGGGTTGGGCTGAGTTCAGTCTGAGCGCTCGTGATGAGCGGGAAGGATGGACTTCTGCTGCTGCTGCTAGGGGTCGTTTATGTGGTGGTCGCGGTACTGATGGTGCTGATTGTGATGGTGCGGATTGGAATATGGGCGAGAATTGACGTTGCCTGTGATTGACAAAGTCCCATTCTTCATGGTGATACTCCGGGCTGGTCCGGGGAGCGGTATTCCGATATTTTGACGATGCTTCTTTCGTCTCATACATACCCTGCTCTTCCACTCCAATCGTCGAGTCAAGCCTTCTTTTGCGGTCGTCATCGATGCACGCTGTCTCAGCGAGTCTTGGCCCTGGAGTCGCCCTTTGGCTGACGCTCTCGGTATCACCAACGCTACTGCCATCCTTGACCTCTCTTCTCTCTATCTTGCTCTCTCTCAGCTCCCTGATCCCTTGATTTAACGCATTCACAAATGTTTCTTGTTCTCCACTTGCCGTAGCGACAACGCTTACTCGCGCCCTCAGCCGCCATGGCAGCATGATCCACAATTTCTTCAGGGCTAGCGATGCCGGCCAGTCTTTATGATCCCCCAGCATCAGGAATCGATCCATGTAGTCCTGCATCTCAAGCTCAAGATTGTCGTTCAGGGCCGGGATAGCGTACTTCTGCATCTCAGCCGAGACAGCCTTGAGCTTGTATTCCTCCTCTAAGGCGTGTAAGAGAAGTGAAGGCGTTGCGACGGCGGAGGGATCAGAGTTGCGTTTCCGCGCATGCCAGGTTTGAGCCCGGCGTACCAATAGTTGTAGCCCCACAGGGCCCAAAATGGCCTCTGTCGCGGTCAATTTTGGCTCGCGGCGTTCCTCTCGAATGAGGTCGTCGCAGAATCAGCAGTTCTCTGCTCAGGCTGGTCGTCGTTTCTGTTGTTAGGGCCATGTGCGGTCCTGGGCCGACAAAGATGAGGTAGCTCTGGAAGATACGGCATTCTATGCGTAGTATCTGCAAGCTCGTCTAGGCCAGGCGTTTTTCCACAACCGTAACACAGAGATTCCGCAGTGTTCTGCTCCGCATCATTGCTTGACAAATTCGGCCTGGAGGCTTCCCTCGAAGAGCAATGAAATATATATTTAAAAACGTGGCCATCATAATCTAGACATCAGAAGACGAGATATAAAGCTGGGGATTGGTCGCCAATATGGTAGATAAGAGATGTCCAGACTATGAAAGCGGCGCCAAGTGAGGCCGTCTGGGAAGACCCTGTTCACTTGTTTCGATGAATGATATATGCTCGTCACTACCAAGGCGCAGGGTTGAAGAGGACCATGAGGCTTCCCAGCCTTGATGAAGAAAGACTCGATGCCGTCATGGTACCAACGGCTTTTAAAGAGTGTACGCTCGGAGTTTTAGACTTTGGGACTCATGGCTGGCAACAATAGACAGGTCCGTACTCCGTGGGCAACCTGGCTCGATAGAAGTCCAGTCCACAAGTCCGTCTTCAAGTCAGACCAGTCCGACCTAGCGGGCCAGGTAAAATGATCAAGCTATACATGTTTTCCGTCCACGGTGTTGAAGCTGTAGGAGATGAGTTCGCAAGAAGTAGCTTTCCATTCATGGTTATGGTGTGTTTGATTTAGAACATAGTATCTCATCATTGTTTAGTCAGTCCGAGTATGTTCGGAAGATTTAGGATGCAAGAGTCCGTGGTTGCTTATCAGGTGGAAAAGTGTTTTGCTATTGATAAAGGAACGGAACGTGAAAAAAAGAGGGGCACAGAGGTCCTTATATATTCTGTCCATGACACTCTAGGTTTGCACAACACACATGACGTGATTAACATTCACAAGAAGACTGCACTGACACAGTTTAGGCCCAGCAACGGCCTACCATCTCCGTGTCAACACTCGTATACCTTGATCAACACCATTCACTAGGTCTCATGAAGTTAAAGCTGAACCGATCCGTAAGGCACTCCGACCGGTCTAAGACCGGACTGGCAGACACCAGGACCGGACGAACTGGTAGGCCAGAAGGCTCGGACAAGCAAATAGCATAGACCGATCCGGCTAGGGCCCCAAGTGCTCCCGGGCCAACATCAACGATGTGTGAAGGGTTTCTAAATGCCCATTATTCGAAGATGGTGTAAAGTGATGTATTAGATCAAATTAGAAATGCCCAGTCCCATTATTATATATCTAACTAGGAGAGGATGGGTATATAATAACCGGTTCAGAGTGGAAGTCCGGAGGAGGACGAGCCATCGTCCCAGTCCTGCAGACGAGAGGTATCCTATAGGGGATTATGCGCCTACGCCTGCCCCTGGCGGTCCTCGACCGCTCCTCACTCGGTTTCTGGAGCTTTGACCCGATCTCGCAGGGATCTGTGTGCAGTGGGCGTCCTGAAACGATTGCGCGTACTGGGGTTCCCCATACTGCTCGCCCACTTAGCCGGCCCGAAAGCATGGACGGTCGCTCATCGCTCGCATGAGAGCAAAACCGGACGTGGGATACTCAGATTGTCCAAGGATTCTGTCTGGAAATGCGTAAGATTAGAGATTGGCTTTGAAGAGACTCCTCGATCTAGTTTGCTCGTCCAAAGGAAGACCTTGACGCCACCAAAGTCTTGTGTAAATTACCGGTACAGGAAACCGAAAAGATGCACGCAGGTGACAACAGGCTAGGTATACTTCCACCGTCCTCCCAGTACCCGAGTCGTCCCACTTTCGATCATCCCCCACTAGGCTAGAGATCCCAACAGTCTTCACACCGAGTAAGCCCGTATCCTCACGTGCCAACCCCGTGCGCCATGATCGCGGATCTGTTGTCTCAGGTCCGACAAAAACTCCTCCCAGGATAGCTCAGCCTCCCGGTTGATCATGAATTCGTGGGAAGTCTTAGGTTCGGGCTGACCTGATTCTCTTAAATTGACCGGACCCTCTACAAAAGCCCGCTGCAGGATGAAGAATTCTTTATTTTCGAGTTTGAAGACCTTGGTGATCTTCTTGAAGAGAGACTCCATCGTTAAGAGACCCCCATCCCGAGGCCTCGCCTCACCGAGGCGCATGGGGGTATAGCCCCAATTCGTGCTTTTGCCTCTTGTGAGGCCAAGCGTGATCCCGTCCATTTCTTCTCCGGTGGGAGTCGGTGTGAGGTCTTGGTCGAGCACAGGCGGGTGTGAGGCTGGGTCGGGTCCGTTGCGATGCTCGGGAGTGGCTTGGATTTCGGTCATGAAGGCTCCAATGGTGATGTCTTCGACTTCTTGATCTTTGGTTCTTTCGAGAGGCTCGGTAGGACCTGATAGTGACTGGGGTAACCTCAGGGGCTGAGATCCCCCCACGGGAGACGAGCTCACAATAAAGCAATCGGAGAGCGTGGTGGAATCATTTCCAGTCAGGCTTGACAAAGTCCTTTCAGGCTTGCTTGCCACCCTTCGACCATTGCCTGGGTTGGCGCGCCCCACGGATCGGACGACAGGTCCATCGAACTGGGGTCCACGGAAATGACATTGAGGACCCTGCCACACATACCAATATCTGTAATCAGGGTGACTTTGCGTTGAGTCACCCTGACTCCAGCCCCGACGCAGAGATTTTATGATATATGCACGACCATTCAGTCTCACAGTCGCATAGTGTAAGTTGTCTGATTGGGTCCTGTAGGCGCGAAAAGTGACGGGCTTGTACTCCCGTCTATCATCCAGCAGACGGACCTTGATGGGTATTTGAGCAATTGCCAGACCCTTTTCTGTGAATGGTGGTGTAGAGTCCCCATACATTTTCCGAGCCTCCCACAAGTGTTCGACCTTTTCGTGCGTATAAGCCATTCGTCTGTAAAAAAGATCATAAGCCACCATTGACCAGGCTCAACATGTCAAAGAAATCTTACGTCCAAAGTGAAATGACCTGCCGCAAGAATGGGAGGTAGAGAACTTCTGCTGAAGGTCTAAAGCAACGCCTTCAGAGCAGTGTGAAAGAAATGGAAGGAGAATCACCCTTCAATGAGGCTGAGAGGTTGGCGATAGTAGCGGAGCTTGCTCCAAGATCTGGAAAGTTATTGGAAATGGTAGACCGTAAATCAGTTGCGAGGGACATGCTCTTGAACACAGCAAGAGATTAACATGTCTATGTCTGTGGAGGTGATGCAGTGGGACCGTTTTCATTCGACCAATACCCATCCGGAGCGTTTCTCGACCAATCGTTGACGTAATTGTAATGCTGGTACCGCATCGGTGCTCTGCCTTCCAGTCGCCCTCGGAGACTTGATCTCGAGAGTGAGAACCGGACGAACCGTTAATGACTCACCTCTGCACACGGACCCGTCCGGTATGCCCAGTATACTGCATGCGTTGCTCCAATGCGTGATCCCACCGGGCGATCATGGTTGCACTTTGATGCAACAAGTATTTCTTTTGGCCCCACATGGAGGTGCATACTTTATGCGATGTGCAAACCCTGCTTGGGGAAACAGGGGGGTAAGGAGTGGTCATTGCGCCCGTGAAAACTCTCCTCCAATAATCGCCCTGATTTCTCCCTGGTGCTCTCCTAGAGCTCTCCTCGTGCTTCCTCGATGCTCCCTTGATGCTCTCCTGATGCTCGACTGCCGTTGCTCCTTGGCCACTTAGTGGGGGCTCCACTATGGGGGACGAGTGACGATACGAGTGATGATTGTAGACGCAGGCTAAAGATCGCTCAATGAAGGAGGTTTCGCAAGCAACGTGGAAGATAGCTAACACACGGCACCATCGTACTATTACTTGATGGTGGATTTTAGACGTAGAGAGCTGTTCGGACCAACAGACAACCAGCAAATCTTGTCCAACATCATATCACAGTCTGCTCACCGCAGTCAAACTTGCAGAGAGTCGATCAAAGGCCCCAGCCTGGTATTGCCCCCACATGAAATTCTAGTCAGCTTGTGCAGCCTATCTGACATCTCGGAATGCCCTAGTTTCTTTAAGCGTCTTGGAAGAAAAGACACTGGGCAATCATTTTGGGACGTGAGCCAAGATGACGAGGTGCCAGCCATCACAGCCATGCCGCTGCTCAATGTATTCTTTGAGACAGACGACAAAAAGGTGCCAGGACTCTTCTTCCTCTCGACCGACCCGAAAACACGGCTGATTGGATTTCACAGCGTCGGGGGAATGCCTCGCTTCGAAAATAGCCCTTTCGTCGACTATGACCTCCAAATGCTGGATCTGGGGCTTGTCCATCATACAGACTCTCGCAACCTTCTCGAAAAGCGAGGTATGGGTTACTGGGCCATGAATGTCGCTTGAGGGCCTCGCCGAACCCAGGAACATTGGCCGAAAATAGCCCTCTTCTCCGGGAACGCAAATCCGCATCCAGATCGCTGTCTCTTCTTGCGGCGTGAGAGTCTGCGAAGGATCCACGGGATTGGAGCGGAGGATCGGATCAGGCTCCCCAGCGAAGCCTCTCTTAGTACGCCTTGTAGATGGTCCGTGGCCCCCAGCAGGCTCTTGTTCGTCTATGTCAGTGGTGGGCTGCGACATTGGGAGATATTCGGCAGAGGCAGACGATGAATTCATATCCAAGGGAGACGGGCTTGGTTCTAGGCTCCGCTGGATTGGCGAAGTTCTGGAAATGTTGAATGGGTGCGAAAAAGAACCCATGCTATTAGACATGGAATTAGATCTCATGTGGCTTGTCCTCTCGGAACGGCTCGTGGATTCGGCGACTGGCCCTCGAAAACGCTCTCCGACGAATTGCTGCTGTGGCCCTTGCCATGCAAACCACCAACGACAACCGCCGTGAAGGTCTGTCTTATGGCCTCGCTGCCAGGCTTGGGGCAGCGCCATTACGATGTAGGTCAGGCCGTTGATCCACAGAGTGGCGTAATTAGACTCCGTCGAACGATACCTCCTGTATTCAAGTTTTTGAACTTGTCTATTGCATAGGAGCCGTACGCTGATGGTTTTTTTTCTGCTTTCGGGCGTCCCCTTTCGTGTGAACGGTGGAATCGTGTCTCCGAAATTATCCTCGCTCTCAGAGAGATACTCTATTTTCTCCTGGGCACCGGCCATCGTCGTAGAAAAGACACGTGAAATGATGTCTCTTAGCCTGCAACAATTGAAAATTTAAGATGAATGGTCTGATCCGTACTCTTCTGCTGAACAGAGCCGGTAAAGAATTATTAAATGTTGCGATGGAGATAGCTGCAATGGTTATCCAAGGAATGCGGTTGCAGATAAGACTGAGATAGACCTGGAGAAGAGGTATCAAAGGACGATGATACACCGGAGACTGGCTTAAAATGAGTGAGCGCATGCTCCGGGCTGATGACAATCGCTAGAGTAATCAGCGATACAGGGATCACAGAACATTGTTATTCAAAGAAGGCGACAAGCAGGCGACTCCTCCAGTGGACAATTCCTGCAATTCCCGGATCTGAGTCTGCAAGGGTCGATTGATGAGCTAGAGGTAAGATCTGCAAGCTCAGATGGTCTTCCCTCGATATTCTGATCGAAAGATTATGGCTCCCTGATCCATCGAGATCCAACTACTTGACGCGTTCACGAAATTTGGTCAAAGCGTTCTCCGACCAGCAGGATTTTGGAACGGATGACCGGGTTTGATGATATCCTGCTTGTCGGCTCATCCCTGGCTGATCGGGCTTGTCAGATTCGACCGCCGGTCATTTGTTCTCAATAGCTTTTTTTAGGTGCATGAGCGGACGATGCATTCGAGTGGCTATGCTTCTGCCCAAATTCGAAAACCCCACGGCGAGCGGAGACTGCCAGATTTTCAGAACCCACAAGTTCGGTCCCTGCAGGCGCCCTGGATGAGTGATGACTCACCCAGTCGCCTGTACGCCCCGGCTTTTCCGGTGCGAGACTGCCTCCACTCCACGGTTGTACGGATGCGTACATGAAGCCCGGATTGTATCGGGACAAAAGCTTTGCTGATTGAAGTGACATATTTGGAAAACTCCCCTGCGACTAATCCCTATCTAGACATAGTGGATGAGAGACACTAGCGTCTGACGGGCCCCCATTTCCATACCCCAGCAGTCCGGCCCCGGTCGGGCTGCAGCAGCAGGAGCACGGCCCCGATCGAATCCTGCAGCATTAGTAGCCCGGTTTTGATCATATTCTTCTTTCTCCTCTTTGAGCGATAAGGTATCCACCTTGCGCAACCCAGACCATCGCTTTGACCCAGCATTTCGGTGTTCTAGCCGACCGAATTCTTCGGCCCTGAGGTCTATCTGACCGGCGGACCCATCAAATGAAGAAAACCGGATAACGGGACAGATTGATAATATGCTGGACAATTGACCCCAAGTTTAGGTACAGCTGCTTCAGAACCCGTGCCCGTGGGCAAGAGCGACCGGAATTCCTTCTGACAGATCGGGATCCGTCCGTTCACCAGGAGCGCTAGCTCATCGGTGCACTTGACCGTCGGTCGTCCGTTCCCAGGAGAAGATCCGGCGGTCCATTCATGCTGGTAGGAATGCCGGATGGGTCTCAGACGACTGCACTCGTAAGTTGACTAAGCTTACAACGAATGAAGAACCTGGTAACGGATTCTGAAATGCATAAATTTTAGCGAGAAGTCAACCGAATCTTGTGCGAAAATACACATGATAACCTCCCTTAAGCCTGCCACACGCGATACCCCTTCTAATGATCTTCAAACTTAGTCAGGACCCGAGAGATATACTGGACTTGAAATTGGAACACATTGCTATTGACAGATGAGAAGAAACATTTAAGAGACCCCATCCGTGGACAGTCGTCTAGAGCCTTGACGCGATCCTCAATGTCCGCATTCTGGTCGAATAGTATCATCATATTGTTTGAAGTGTATTCTTACTTGATCACCGGCCTCAAAGATATCCGGGCTGAGCGTGGTTACTCATAGACCGAGCCTTTCTCCGATCAGACGCAAGAGGCCTCGATGGATATGTGCCAGTCCACCGTCTCATGCCCATCCATGTACTCCCTCAGATGAGGCATGAAAACTCCCCAAGAACAGATGCTGCTTCGGGTGATCATCAGAGGTTGCAGATCCTTACCTTCTCTTCTGTCATAAGGAGTACGGATCCGATAATGTCTTTCCCAAAAGCTCGCCTCTAGATGTTGGAGGCGACCTTGGCTCGGCCTCAAGTTTTGGTAACGTAGTCGAAAAAAGACTCCATTGTTACAGGGCTAGAAAGGCCATTCTTTGGCCTTGCAGCACTAGAATCGACAGGCGTGAAAGCCTTCCGGTTGTCATCCAGTCTAATGCGTAGGACGTTCTCATTCTCCTTTTCCCGGGTGAGACTCTCGATGCCATCTGGCTCAAAACCACGAAGGCTGTCATCGAGGAAAAGGGGGGCCGTCTCTTCAGAGGGGGGTTTTACCCATCCCAAGGAAAACATGTTTAGGCCTACGTCCTCAGCTTCCTCAAGATCCATCTTCGACTCCCCATTCGGCACCAAAATTGAATGTGAGCCGGCAAGATTTGGCGAGTATTCAGATTCCGTGGGCCTTGGGGACGATGAAACTATCCGCTCAGGCTGATGATATGACAAGTCTCGACGTGTGTGCAACAAATTTAAATCGCTGCGTTCTGCTTACAGGTTAGCTCTAGCTGCCTTCTTCATTGGACCTGTGCTCTGACCTGGGCTCTGACCTGGGCTCTGACCTGGAGGCGCTCTGGACGTGAAAGTAGCCTCGATTCCGGGAAAATCCTCTTCGACAAATTCCTCGTCCAAACCCTGCTAGACGAACCGGAAGGTATATCTGTATTTTAGCATAGCATCGTTTTCGTGCTTCCTCCACACCTGCAGTTCTGCAGGCATATTTCAGGTATTTCAAGGGTTGAATAATCTGTCGCTGGGTGAGCCCACACGGACAAGGGGGGGCTCGTTCAATCCGGAGTGTCGCAGACTCTCTTCAATCATTGTTCAAAGCCGTCTCTGCAATACTGGTGGGAGTACTGTTTTTGTAAGATTGGCGGTCGAGAATGTGGTGTTTCCAGCAATTCTTCTTGCGCCACATCTCTTTTCGCCACTCAACACCATTACCAGACGACGACACCGCCACGACGCGTTAAGCCTTGGCACGCTCCCTCTCAAACATACGGACCCCCCTCCCATGGCTCCACAACCAGTGCAAAAAATTCCCAAAAGGAAAGCCAACTCCTGGGGGGGAGGAGCCAGGTTTCCCTCAGGGGATTTCAACCCTATCGGATGTAAATCCTGAGACCCATATTTGCCCTCTGTGGGATTCGAACCCATCACGAGCGGTAACTCCGTGCGCGGGAGTTAAGCGGGCAATTCTTTTTTGAGACAAGTCTGGACGGCCTTCAATGAGTGGGTGTCAAAGTCTGTCTCCTTAACCACTAGGCCAAGAATTTTCCGCTACCTCGGATTACGGAAATGGGTCGCTTGAATTAATATATATACCACAACAATATATGCTAATCATTTTCCACAGTAATATGCTGCACTGTCAGGAACGTCTCTGCCATGATGCCAAGAATAATATCATCAGCTGTCTTTGTTGAGCATGAAGGAGAGAATGATGTCTATTGAGGTGAACGAAGGGAGCCAAATCTGTGAAGCTGGAAGACGGTATACTGCCACTCATCATATAATCATACGAGCGAATCATCAAGTCATCGAAAGCGACCGAGGACCCAGCGTCATCTGATCGACCTCGCAGAGGATTTAAATGGGATCGTCCAGTCGCAACGCAAGTCAAGAGGCTCCACACTCTGCACAGGTTTTCACGGGTCTCGGATGAGAATATTCGGATCCCATCGTCATAGGACTCATCAGGACAGGAGGATCACTTGGGTTGAGCTTGTCTCAAGGGTGACTTCTCAACAGGACGGGCATTCAACTTCTTCGTCCCAGCCCTGGCTCTGGCTGCCCGTCACCGCTCATTCCTCAGTCCCTGAGGCTCGGGCCGGGTCTTGCGGGGAGGGACGTTCTGAAACATTTGCGCTTACTGGTGTGATCCACCCTGCTCGCCCGGTCAGCCGGCCTCCTCCCCCCGATCCGCCTTGAACCGTACTGCACCACGCCGCGCCGCTGTACACCAGCTGGCCAAGCCCTGCAAAATCCAAACTCAACGGCGTACCTCATCCCACCCTCCCCATCCCTCCAGTGTTCCTCCAAAATTCATCCGCAAATGGACATCCTCCGCAACACCGACGCCCGCTTCCACGAGGCCAGCCAGGCGCTCGAGCGGGGGTGCGACGCTCTCGAAACCTGGTGTGCGACGATGGAGGATAGGTTTCCGTATGCGACAAGTGTGGTGGGAGGGCCGGTGCTGTTGTTGGCAACGCTTGTGAGATTTCTTGTTTCTTTTGGTTGGTTGGGAATGCGAGAAAGGGAGATGAAGAGGGCTGATAATGGACTGGGAGGGTATAGATGGGCATGTGGTTGCTGTGGCGGTGGTTGCAGAGAGGGTGAGTAATAGGCGAAGGGAATATGGGTTGCTTGGATCTGACGCGGGCGATTAGGAGGACACTGAGCTGGTATGCGGTGGTGGTTCGGGGAGGGTTTCTTGATCGTGGTTTCGGGCTCTCCTGGGCAAGATACATGTCCAACACGCAATCGATTTGAAGCGGGCGCAGCTAGGCGTATACGCAATTCCCATGATCGAGAGCCAGAAATTGTAAAAATCATGTCAGACTCCCTTCAGATACTCATTAATGACTTCTGCCACGAAAGGAGCGTGCTCATTCTTTTACCAGTCCCCGTGAGACTTTACCTCAGACGCTTTCGCTGTCAGTGAATTATACCTACAAACCCAATCAACAGCTCTTGACAGATCCTTCGTCTATCAATTCGCCCATCCTCGTAAAAGATACTTGCGCAATGCCCTCCCCAGTAATGTCCTCCCTGAACAACAACATGGCCCATACCTACGACCGCGCGAACCGCGGAATCCCTTGTCTGTTCGCGCAACATTTGGTTTCGCTTATCAGCGAGCAAATCCGCTCGGGCGAGCGCGCGAGCATGACAATGGCAGTCCACGACAACGCATGCGGTCCCGCAGTCTTTACCTCCGAGCTGATCGCCTCCCTCCGCTTGCAGCCGTCGGAGGCAGCGGCGCACCCTCGGATCAAATCCACAGACATGTCAGCCGAGATGATCGCCGCGGCGATTGACTTCCCTCAGAGACAGTCACCGTACCGAGAACATTGACGCGCAGGTGATGGATTCGACCAACTTGGCGGAACTGGCCGCGGGGTGCTTTGATGTGGGTGTGATGAATTTCGGCATCTGGCTGACGGGAAAACCGCACTCTCCTTGCTCCACCATCCTCCTGCAAGCTGCCAATTCAATGGATCGGCATGCTCCGCGTCACAAAGCAAGGCTTTCTCCGTCAAATCAACAAGCAAATGAGGAGGGATGGATAGGGAAAGCGAGACAAAGCGAGTCACTCAAGTGCCAGAGAATGCGTGAAATTTGACGAGCCAACTTGTATCCATTGCTAAATGTCGCTGATGAGTGAGCCTTATTAAAGTCACCTCAATAGAGCCTGCGCGCTGCCTTGGTCGACCTGTTATCGTTCCGTCGTCAAGTAATCATCTCTCGATTCCTCATATTTTTTTTTCATCACAGTGACAGACCAAGCGCCAATCCTCATGGGTCATCAGAACTCGATCTTTTGCGAGGCCGTTTGTCGTGCCTATTGGCCTCCGCATGTCTATGGTGAGTCGGGTGCACGTCTCCCGTACGCTCGACCTCCCCCAGACCTCCGGCGCCCGAGCGTTCCAAGTTGGACCACAATTCGCCACGGTGACAATCATCGCATTTACAGTGTCTGCATCTAAGGCAGCTCTTCTCGGGATCTCTGTGCACATTTTGGCATTTGTGACACGCCCAAGTCGTAGTCAACGGAGGCGGAGCGGCCATAGATGTAGGTGCAAATGGTTCTGTCATTTGTTGGAAGAGTCTTGTCATGTCGGAGGGCTGCTCGCTCGCGCGACTGGTTGTATCCTGTTGATATAGAAGTGATCGGTCGTAGTCGCTATGAGGACCGGAAGATGGACGCTGTTCGCGATGAATGCACTGGTCCACTCGTCGCAAGAAGTGATCTGATAGGCTGAGCTTGCGACCGTCGATGATGGCTTTCTCCATGCGAGCGATATACTCATATCGAATGGCTCCATCCGTATCGTATTTACTGACATAGACTAGAGCGTTCAGGATTTCCACCACGTCCGGCTTGCTATATTCGAAAGCTTGGCAGGCTGCTGCAGCTGGCACAGCGTCCCCTGAGATTGAATCTTGGGAAAGAAGTCGGGTCTGCTTTTGAGCTCTGTGGTCTGGATCCTGTGTGAACGAAGGATCTGCGTTGTCGGTAAGACAGAGAGAGGTAACAGCAGCCGCAGTTCCTTGATCAATGTCCATCGGTGTCCCTGGTGTCGCTATCTTCTCCAACTTCCCGGCCACGTAAGAACTTTTGCGATCGCAGAATTCGCGGGACGGCGAGAACTGTATCTCCAGATACTTGTTATCATAGAATCCTTTGCTCACACCCTCCCTCCGGTCTAGCAGGCGCTTGTCGTTGTAGTCGATCTCGTAGACAATACCCTCGACGTAGTCGTCGGATGACTTAACGATGTTGGCAACACCACGCTCGTTGATCTGCCATCTCCATCCGCAGAGTCTGCCTACGCCCTTAAGCAGACTCGACGGGGATCGCTCGGCCATTTGATGAACATGTATGTTACTGCCATAAGCAAAGTAGAATATGGGGCGAGGCTTTGATGATAATCTACTCGGGTTGCTAGACATCATGAAGAGGAGGCAAGAAAGCTTGATCAAGGCCGATCCAGCCGACTTGTGAAGGATAATGGCGAGTAGTACAGGATGAGGAATGTCTATCACGTGGGGGAGGATCTGGCCCTAACCCTTGATCGGGCTGGTTGCAGACGCAATGGTCCGGGGTGGAATAACAGCGACCCGGCCAACACTCGTCATCTCACCACTCATCACTCACCTCACTACTCACCTCACTACTCACCTCACCAATCACTTCACCACTCACCTCACCACTCACTTCACCACTCACTTCACCACTCATCTCACCCATCTACGGCAGGCTTACTGTACGCACGCAGCGCGAGCTTACGATAGCAGTGCAGTCTTAGCAGTGAGCTTACTTTCGCATATCTGAGATAGTAGTGCGGACGCAGTATTGCGGGTGTTATAGTGAGCTTGCGATAGCAATCTGAGAAGTGTATGAATCAGGTAGAGAAGTGTATGAAGTTGAGAAAAAGCCGGAGTAAATTGCACCGGTGAGGGGGCCACATTCGCACAACACAGTGATTTCAATCAGCATTTATCGCCAGCAGCAGCTCGCCGATCTGAGTACCGTTGTCTGTGGGGAAATGCGCATCAGCTGCTGAGTTCGTTTCATCCTGATGCACGGGGGTAATTTGTCTGATACAGAACCCGCGCGATTAGCTGTGTCTTCCCTGCTCAGGGCTATGTCGATTGTTCTCAACCGACAGGTAACACAAGTCTGCGCTGACTTTGGATTTTTCTTTTGTCGCTGGGTCTGAAATCGAGAGCAGAGACCGGATTACTAGAACACAGCAGCTCACTGAACCTACTACCTCTTTGCCATCATGGCAACTCTTCAAGGCTTACCCCAAGAGATTTTCAAAATGGTCATTGAGCATGTCATGGAACAGCATGAGCCTGTCGACTTTGACTCGTTCCTACTCCGTGTCGGTCAAGACTCTGCCGACGATTGGCGGCGGACTGCGTATGAGGTTCCGAGGGGCACTGGTAAGCCACTAGACCTTGCAGCCGCGCTCAGCGCCGAATGGACCTCTGTCCAAAGCTGTGGCAAGACTGCTTGGCTCAAGGTTCCGTCTGATCGTGATCCTCCACTTTCGTGGCGGTATAGAGATCGCGTGCTGCAGGATTGGCGAGCTGCAAGCATGCAAAGCCGTCAATTCCGAGCCATGGGGAAAATCGCCTTTTTCGAGATGAAAACGTTTCTGATCACTTCGGAGACCACCGCATTGCTACAGAGATCAATGGTCAAACAACTTAGCCGCCGGGATCAGAAGATGGCGATCGAGCGCATGAGATCGATTGCTTTCCCGATAGGAGTGGATTTCATACATGTCACCTGTCTTCCGATACCAAGTCGGATCAAAGGTTTTCCATCGCTATCAAGAGTATGCCTTGTGATTCACGGTCAAAAGGATAAGTCTCACCTCGGGGAGAGGGGAGCCATCTGCCGGGAGGCCCCATGCCAGTTTACAGACGTCATGTCTCAGTGTGGCGTCCCAATCTCCAGGCTCAAAATCAGCATCCAAATAAACAGAACCGCCGAAGTCAAAATATGGGAAACCATGGAGCGAATCCTATCGAGAGAAGTCTACCCTTTGCTTCGGACTCGAGCCAGCTGTTGAGCCTCGGGTAAAGATTTGATGAGCATTAGCGCCTCAAGTGGATGTGTATATGGTTCCATTGGAAATGGTTTCCCAGGATCTTCCCCTTCTACACTTACAAATCCATTTCATCGACCATTCCATGGCCTCTTAATGCCCTCGATCGTCTTGTATGTTTCATTTTCCTCCAAGGTGAGTTTCCTCTCCCATTCGGTGTGCCTGGTAAAGATCGCCCCCCATACGAGATTCCCTTCCTACCCACAGCGCCAGCCCTCAAATTCTCAATCGCACCCTCTTTGCGCCCCTTTTGTCCTCCCTCGCCTCTCTCACTGCCAGATCCAAAACAGCCCATATTTGTCGCCATCGCGAAAACACAATTCAAGGCGAATCAAGGAGAAGTATCAGCAAAATTGACAAGAAGACGTCATTGCTCCGGTCCTCACCCTCAGCTGTCCCATGGCTGTAGTGGATGAGACCTCAAGAGAAAGTGGCACTCATCACAAAGGCCTCATTTGATTTCAGCAGGTGTACTCCCATCGTTCTTTTTCAAATTGTTCCTTTTACCCCAAGCCCTCACTTTGCCATCCATCTCTCTTCTGACAAAGGCCAAGATCACTGTGGTCGCCCAGCTCATCATCCAATCGATGATACCATATCCACTCCGCTTGCTCCCACCCAAGGAACCACTCTTCATTGCCTTACCTAACAAACCACTTACCGTGATCAGTTCATCCCCACTCTCCAATTTCTTGATCGTCGCCGCGGCAACTTGCTCCGGCGTCCGTCCATCATCACCTTCTTCCAATTGTTTCGTGATTTCCGGCTTCAGCGTATTCTCCGTGTCCAAACCCGGCCCAAATATCGTACCGGGGAAGACGCAGTGCGAACGCATGGGGCTGTGGTCCTCATACAGCAAGAACTCCTGGCTCAAGGTCTCGCTCAGGGCCCGTAGAGCGCATTTCGCTGGGGTATACGGTGTATAGGCAGTGAATGGCAGGAACGCTACCAAAGATGATGTAAAGACGATGTGTCTCGGCTCGAGGGCCATGGGCGACTTTGTTGGCGTAGGAGGATGTGCTAGCCAGGCTTTTGCAACGGCGTGGGCAGTATAGGCGGCGGAGAAATAGTTGGTGCCCATTTGCTCTTGGAAGACGGCGGGGTCGAGATCGACGAAGAAACCTAGGTGTGCCGCGCCGGCGCAGCAGATCACGGAGTCTGGGGGAGAGCCATTGTTCCAGGTGGTGGCTTGGTCGATGGCGGACGCGGCAGAGCGAGGGTTGGACAGGTCGGCGGAGATGAAGTAGAAGCGCTGGGTGGAGGGATCGCGTGCAAGTTTCTGCCATTAGAGGAGATCAGTGTGAGGCTTACTACCAAGGAGGGGACGTTGAAGGTAGAAGGATGGAGGACGCAGAACCTTGATATCTTCTAATGCGGATTCAAGTTTTTGTACATTGCGGGCGACGATGAGGACATTAGCGCCTTTCCCGGCTAGGAGCTCAGCAATGCCTTTGCCCATTCCCTGAGAGCCGCCAGTGACCAGGATGGTCTGCATGGTGGTCAATTGATCGTTCATCGCTGCTGCAAAGAGGGAATCTGCTCACTCGACCTTCGACAGGGAAGTGATTCTTGCTCTTGAAAACACGCATCTTGTCAAAATAGAATATTGTTGCAAGAATGCAGAGCAGTAGAGAGGCCCAGATGAACCCAATGGCCATTTGATCACTCCTATTGCCGACGCCGAATGAAATAAATAATCTTGCAGTAGAATTAAATCCGTCAGCAAAAGAAATGAGCTCGGGGAAACTTCGGCACCTCAAACTCCGCAATTCCGCACTTTTTCACTTTTCCTCGTGCGTCAAACGGAAGACGTTCGGTCTACTTCTCAGCTTTCAACACCCTCGTAGTCAGTTATGGCCAGGAAAAGGGGGGCGAATGGGCGACCATTCGGTCGTGATCAGCCAAGCGCATCAAGGAACAAGGAAAGCAGCAAGATGACCATCAATACGTTCGAGGACGTGGCGGATTCGGAAGATGAATTTCATATCAACCGGGACAAGATTCTGCTGGAAGAGGGACCCGCGCAGAAGAGGCAGCGCAAAGCTCTCGAACAAGGTACGGGAGGCTGTGAGTTGTAGACTCGGCCAAGACTGACTCGAGCTGTAGAAATATACCAAGAGCCTTCCGATGAGGAAGTCTTGCCTGTGAGCGAAGAAGAAGCAACCGACTCTGAAGACGTCTATGACGATGCCGAGGAGGCTTATGAGACGCTTTCCAAACCCACCAAGTCAAAGAAACTCGGGAAGCCTTTCAAAGCTTCTGACTCCGAAGCAGAAGGATCTGACAGCAACGTCGACGACGACGATATGGCTGGATGGGGCAGCTCGAGAAAAGACTACTACAATGCCGACAACATCGAGACCGAGAAGGATGCCTTGGAAGAAGAAGCGGAGGCACGAAGGCTACAGCGAAAACACTTGGAGGCTATGACCGAGGCAGACTTTGGGTTCGATGCAGTCGAATGGCGAGATTCGGGAAAAGGTGACGAGGATCAAGACGATGATAAGACTGGCAAGGTGATTGAGGAGGTTCTGCCTAAATTCCAAATAACCGACTCCATGTCAGCCGAAGAAAAAAAAGACATCTTGCGGACACGATACCCAGAGTTCGAACCGTTGGCCCTGGAATTCGTCGAGCTACAGGAGCCTCATAAAGAACTTCGCAGACTTGCTGAGAAGACCGAGCAGGCTCTTCCATCACAACAAATCATCGGGAGACCTAAAGATCACGCTCCTACTATGCCGCCTGCCTCGATGAAATACCGTGCTCTGAGCGCCTACCTCGCTTCCCTATCCATGTACTTTGCACTAATCACCTCAACGTCAAGAGACTCACCCGGCAGCGTCGCATTGCCCCCAGAACAGCTGCGGGAGCATCCGATCATGGACACTCTCCTGCAATGTAGGAATCTGTGGCTGCGCATTAAAGAATTGGACATTCCAGAGCCGATGACATTAACCCCTGAAAGCACTGACGGGGTTCCTCATACCACGACTGACAGTCCTGGCGCGGCTGAGGTTAATGTGGATGAGCCACAGAAGGCTCCGAAGCCTCGAAAGTCTCGATCAGAACGGGCTGCGACAAAACTTGCCAAGGCTCGCCATGCAGAGGCTGAAGCTCTGCGTCAGGCCCGAATGGCCGAGACAGAAGCGTCCCTCGCCAACCTCTCCTCTCTCACGACTAGGCCTCCGAATCTCAAATCAACTTCACAACGCGTGTCACGTCGGCCTGACGAGAGTGACTCGTCCGACCTGGGCGACCCAACCACACTCACCCCCCACGAAGCTGCGGAGAAGGCCAAACGCAAGAAGTCTCTTCGCTTCTACACATCTCAAATTGCCCAGAAGTCCAATAAGCGTGGAGCAGCCGGCCGCGATGCTGGCGGAGATGCTGACCTCCCCTACCGTGAGCGATTGAAGGACCGCCAGGCTCGACTGAATGCGGAAGCCGAGAAGCGCGGACGGAAGGCTCCGGGGAGGGATGCTGGAGAGGAGCTGAGTGGTGGGGAGAGCGATGAGAGAGATCGTGCTGCGGCCAGGGAATTGCGTGGCGAAGGGACTAACGGCAACGCGGGGGCAAGAGATGGTGACGAAGAGGATTATTACCAGCTCATTGCCTCTCGCGCCTCGAAGAAGAAAGCCGACAAAGCCGCTCTCGCAGCACTACACGCCAAAGCCGCTGCTGAAGGCGGTGTGGTGCGTATTGTAGATAACGGGACGGTCGGCGAGGACGGGAAGCGGGCGATCGGCTATTCGATTGAGAAGAACAAGGGGCTAACGCCACGGAGGAGGAAAGAAGTCCGAAACCCGAGGGTGAAGAAGCGGAAGAAGTATGACGAGGAGATGAAGAAGTTGTCGAGTACGCGGCCGGTGTACAAGGGCGGTGAAGGTAGGGGAGGGTACGGAGGAGAGTTGACAGGTATTCGGAAGGATTTGGTGAAAGGGGTGAGGCTGTGAACACGATCTCGTTCATTATGTTGGAAGAAAGTTGCGAAAAAGATTGTATATGTACGTGAAAACATTATTGGCACTCTTACAATATCTTACTCGTACTGGGTGGGGCTTCTTCCTGCAGGATATATGAAGAGCCCAGCTGGGCTCAATCAGGTCCCAAAGCTCTGTGCAGAGCCTGGAAAGAAAGAGCAGCGGGAAGCACCGGCTGGAAGAAGGGCTCACGCGCGCCCGTCGTTGGAATTCGTGCTGTATGTATATCGCAAGTTCTGCAAATGGACAGCTTGAAAACGTACCTCACCTCTCTGAGAAGCCGTACCACGGGTATCTTTCTGCAACAAAACCAAACCTGCCATATCAAGCTCCGCCATCTCGATCTCTTTACCACTCTAATCTCGCATTCATTTCAACACTTCAGACAAGAAGCTAGACGCCGCATTCACAGCAGCCTGGCCCCAAGCGAATAGTTGTTGCTCAGGATTTATCCTCCCAGCCCTTCCCACCGCTCGTGGAGCTGTAGCGCAGAAGCGAGCACACATCGGGAAAGTCAGAGCGAGGTCAGAAAAAGGGGTATATTTGGTTCAGCGTGCGTGACAGGAGTGGAGAGTGAGGACGGAGAAGAGAATGCGGAAAAGCTGGGTAAGAAAGTGCGATTTGCGGCGCGAAACGGAAGGGAATTTGGGGAGAGGGAGAATTCACCATGGTAAGTCCTCATCTCAAGATAGGCAAAGGCTCATCTCAATATCAGGAGCTCCGAACAAGGTGCGGCCATTGCCTAAGCACTTAAGTGGATACAAACGTGAATCAGAACTTACACAGCCGCTAGAGGGCCTGATTGTGGGTCTGCAGCACCATCAAGCGTACGGATGAGTACAGAACCTTGAACTCGAGGTTGATGTATGATTGATGATAATAATTCAAACAGGACAGTACTTGGGCCCGAAGTACGAAATCGAAAGCTCGGCTGCATCTAGTCTTCTCCATTTCATTCGTTGCTTGCCGAGTGAAGTTGTCCTTTGGCCAAAAGAAGGCACGTGGACTATGAGATCGTTGAGCTGTGCTTGAGATGTGAAGAACGCGTGACGTAAGACTTTGACATACACTAGCGCCATACGTATCAACTCCAAACCCTGTTTATCCTGGCTCGATTTCGTTCATCTCAGTAATCTAACTATACGGAACGTTTTTAATCTCTCTGACACAGGCAAGATTGTCCGGATACCCTAGCTCACTGCGCTTTGGCCTTAATGGCAGAAACAGATGAGGACGTCCAGTACTTACACGAAAGTCGACTTCACTATGGAGATTCGAAGCCACCTTTCGTTCGGGATTCGTTTCCGTCCTCTAGAAATACCAGTACCATTCGGCTCACGGATACTGACGAGCATCAAGTCGTTCACTACAGAACCTATCCGTCGGCTCTAGGCCATTTTTTTTATGGCACTATCCTGATTGGGGGTCTTACCTACATCATCTGCGCTCTACCAAAAGGATGGAGTCAAGGAGACGCTACATATCATGTTGGTGGCTGTAGGGATTATTTCGTATGGCAAGGACCAGATCATGAGTTTCGTGGGCCGCTGTTTGATGGGCCGGTCGCAAGAGCTGCCGGTAAAGTAGGAGATCTAGCAAAACGTGAAGTGGGGAAAACAGCAAAGCGTCAAGCGACTTCAGCACCTGACGCCTCGCCGTCCCAACCTCCCAGCAGTCGGACGAGACGAGCGCAAGTCAGGTCCATGCGTGACTCCAGCCCCCCATTCTTCGAAGGCTCCCCGAGACCTGACGAACGCGTTGATCTCACAACTTTACAGCCAGATTCGGTCAGACTCACGCCAGGCCAGGAGCATAACACCAAGCTCCACATCAAGACACACAAAGATCGAGAGACCTACTTTGAGCTGCGTCTTAGTAGAGCAAGACCTCAGTCGGACCCTAACGGTGCTGTAACCATTGAGTCGCTCTTTGAGAAGGTCATTAGTCGAGCCAGACCCTCTCCTGGTGAAATCTATGCGCTAGAGGCAAATTTTCTTCCGGATCCACTCGACATGACTAAGGGGTCGGCAGGGGCTAGGGAGAATTGGCCGAATCTGGACCCGTTAAGGATCATACGTGGTGAAAAGGACACTTTCGAATGCTTCCTAACCCACGTGCAAGCTTTCAACGAGTCGGATGTCAAGATCGCCTGGTACGTAGACCTAAGGGTCATCGCAGAATGATGCATCGAGGATTGGAACGATGGACGACCTGATAGTAAGCTTTCAGTCCTCTGAGGGTAATTGGACGACATTCGCTTATTATTTATCTACGCCAGGATGTCTCGACCCGACACTCGTCCCGACCCTGGACGCAGTAAGACCTCAATTTTCGATCATTTTGCCAGCATCTCGAGGCATTTGAAAAGCTCTACATATTCGAGACATCGCAACAGTCAGCAATTGCTGACATCACTCATGAAAAGCTTCGCCACTCAAGGCAACATTTGGAGGATACTGTTAGACCAGCTAATGTATTTGTATGTCTCCAAGTTCTTACTCAGCCAGCTTACCTAATGAAGATAGGACCATCGCACCCGCGCTTCGCTGTGTTTGATCACAAATCCTCCTATCCTGACCAGGCCCATGGCGACTCAGCACCCACTTCCACAAACAGATTTCTGAACCTTGCTGGCTTGAAAACCCTATGGTACGGTACAGAGGAGCTCACGTGAAGAATGTTCCGTGATAAGCAGGTTGACCCGAGTATTTGGAGTTATGGCAGAGCAGGGGTCACCACAGTGCTGTGTGCTCACCAACATATGCAGACATGACAAGCTAATCAAGACCAAAGTCTGAAACATCCTTTACGCAACAGACTGAACGACTTTGCATGTTGTCTGTTAGACGGAAATCTTTCATGTAATGCGCGCAGAACCCGTTCTGATCCTCCACAGAGTTTCGTCGAGATCCTATTCTGCTACTGTTACTTTCCTCGCGGCCCATCCATCCCATGTTTGTTCTCGGTCTTTTGACGCTCTTGACCAAGCCGCTCGCGTGCAACATCGCATTCATCCGCACAGACGCCTTACTCCCCGCTCTCGAGGACCCCATCGACCTGATCCCTGTTTGTGTACATCATATTCTACGGACGAAAAAAAAAAAGACGGATTCGTAAACGCTAGAATCAAATAACTCCCAAGTAGCCCCAAACTCCCTCTACGCAGTCGCCACAGACGTCGCCC
>MSTJ01000222.1:0-24862 GCA_001956345.1 Ramalina peruviana | reverse complement strand
CCAGGCAAAGTCCTCGCTGGCAGGCTCGGATCTCGAGAACTCGATAGCGGCCCAGCCAGATGGCAAACGCACAAACGAGCAAAGGCCGTCTTACTTAGAGATCCCCATTCAATCAACCTTTGCACGTGCTTCAGACACCTTCTCTTCTTCTGACAGATCCTCCCGCAAGTCATCCGACGACCATGGCAACGACGTACGGACGAATGATTTCTTGAGCGTGCCAGGTCACCTTCGTTCACGGTCACAGTCTCCTGCTCCAAGGCCGTCCAGGCCATGGAAACGCAAGTGTATGGAGCTGTGGGCGAAGAACAAGGGGCTGATCTTGGTGATCATTTCGCAGTTCTTTGGAGTGATGATGAACGTGACCACCAGGCTCTTGGAGATGGATGGACATCATGGGTCTGGTCTGCATCCATTTCAGGTCGGTAGTATCCGTCCTTGCCTTCTCGTTTGGGTCTGTCCAACTGAACGTCTTGCCCAGATACTGTTTGCCCGAATGACTGGTACTCTGATCTTGACCTCCGGTTATCAATGGCTGGCCAAGGTTGAACATGCTCCCTTCGGACCTCGATCGGTTTGGGGGCTTTTGGTCGCACGTGGCGTTGGTGGATTTTTTGGCGTCTACGGCATCTATTATTCGTTGCAATTTCTGCCTCTGTCTGATGCAACTGTCATCACGTTTCTGGCACCCCTTGTGACGGGCTTGGCATGCTCCGTGCTTATCAACGAGCCATTCACGCGAAGTGAGCAAGTAGCTGGTCTGGTGTCTTTTCTTGGAGTRATCTTGATAGCAAGGCCGACGTCTCTGCTRTCGCATGCAAATAGGGGATCAGATGTGTCATCGGGGTCCGGCATCGACGCGGGTATGGTCTCCGCCAATGCTTCCACCACGGCGGATCCTCAAGGTCTCGGACACATTACGCCTGTGCAAAGGATGAGTGCCGTTGGTGTCGCTCTTATCGGTGTACTTGGAGCAGCTTGTGCCTATACCACTATCCGTTGGATTGGTCAACGAGCTCATCCTTTGATYTCYGTCAATTACTTTGCTGCTTGGTCGACCATTGTCAGCACCGTGTGCCTACTTGCTATCCCAGGCCTCGGATTTCGCCTACCAGCCAGCTTGGTACAATGGGCATATCTTATCTTCCTGGGTGTATGCGGCTTCGTCATGCAATTCCTCTTGACTGCTGGACTCGCACATGAGCGAGGTAGTCGAGCCACCAACATGGTCTATACTCAGATGCTCTTTGCCTTGGCGTTCGACAAAAYTGTATGGAATACAAGTCCAGGTCTCCTGAGTATCCTCGGTAGCAGCTTAATCCTAGGAAGTGCCCTCTATGTAGCCGTGCACAAGAACAAGACCCAGGATAGTCCAGTCACAGAAAGCAGAGGTGACGAACAAATTGGTTTGATGTCCGAGGAAGATGTAGAGGCCAATAATGAGGGCCCAAACGAACGCGAGAGACCGCTGAGAGGCGTTCACGAAGTGCAGCTGCGAACGCTGCGAGTTTGAACTTCGTTGATAGACGGCCAATGGTCTCACTTTCTTGCCATTGCGCCAGCACAGGTCGGCAGATCATGGAGTAATCGATATCCAAGGATATTCATAAGGTGTGAATCAATCCTGAACTCCCCGTTTCTTGATTGCTCTCTACCTTCTCCAASTCCACGGATATCTTGAGACCCGTTGCTTTGGTAAACCAATATYAATTTGCCGTTGGGGTTCCGTGAGTACACCTCAGAATTAAGTTAAAGCGCTTCTATCAATATCCCAGAGGTGTTGTATGGAACGCAACGATTCGAAGTCCCTGTTTCCCCTCATAAGAATGATGAGCTTCCGCATTGTTTGATTTCACCCTGCATACTTCTACTTGCAGGTTCACCTTCGCAAAGGCGGGTCATTTGCCTTTGGCTCATCCTCTGCGGTGTCCATCCGACATTGACAGAGGATTCTCCACGGCTTGTAGAAATAGAGCCTCCTGTACTGATACTACCGTCTCCTTCTTGATCGTCATCATCGACTTGGGGCGCCATACGAGTAAATCGGTTCTTGAGTTCTCGTAACGGTCCACTGTCTCTTCTACCGGCCAGCTCTGCCGCTGACAGACCAGGTTGTACACTTTCATTGCTGGCACGTTGTGCCTGCGTCGGATTGAAGTAGCGAGAATCCCGAGGATAGGTCCGATCTGCTGGCTCGCACTCTTGGAGTGAGTCAAGTCCAACAATACTCGGTGCGGCACTCTGAAATCGAGATTCGAGGCTTGTGTCACTCATCCTGTATAAGGATTCCGGAGGATCGCCGTGTACATCGATCACGCGGGGCGAAGGTCCATGGTCAAAGAGCCGCTGGCGACGTTCTGGGGAAGACTCCTGCTTCAACTCCGGTGGCCTTTCCGCACGCTGCGGCGATGATGATCGAATACGCGATCGACGCGCTTTGTATGGACCAGTGGCTCTTCCTGAAAGAAATGGATTACCTCTTGCGTGGGTATTGCTATTCTCGGGTTCGTCAGGGATATGGTGGGCCGAAGGCGACCAGAAGGTTGTCGAAGGTCTTTCATGAGCTGCAGAAGGCAATACTGGCCTGATTGTTGGCCTTTGATAATAGACATGGGCTGGGCGATGAGGACCRTTCCGGTCGAAAGAGTCTCCGGTTGTGGTGCTCCAATCACTGGTGCTCTGGCTTGCATGCAAGGTGGCCCATGACCTTTGCATGACCCCAAAGCCAGGCGATAGCAAGCTATGTCCTATTTGAGATAGTAAGACACTACCATGCCCACGTCCTGGCAATAGCACTCCATGGCCGTGCCCACTAGATGTACGGGTTTCTCGTCCGCGCTTGCTCACAAAGCTGAAGCTTGACCCTATCGTCGGCCGTTGGGAGTATTTTCGTACGACCCCAGAGTCACTGCTAGGCGTGTAGCCTGATGATGTCTCCCGTACAGCCTCTTCGATGGGAGGAACATCTTGTTTGCGTGTTCTCGATTGCTTTTCTTCAAGAATGTGACTGAACTCAGAGGGTGGCTTGGACCTCAGAGCGGCCGAGCTGGGGAGATTGAGTGCGAACCTCTGTTTGAGATCGCTGAAGGAAGCCCTTGAGGTTCGGCACCAAGGAATCCTGGGAGGGAGTGACATTCTTGATAGTGGCCTTCTGGCCAACCCGCCACTCATCATAGCTCCATCGATAGAGTCGAGGGATGCATGTCCTGCTCTATGATTCACGATAGACTTCTCAGATGTTTGGAAGGAGCTGGCCACACGATCACGTTCCGACCACTGTCGCCCCTTTYTCCGCCAGCGCAAAAACACTACTAGCACAAGTGCCAGAATTGCAGCAACGGGTATTACGACGGCCGCAGCTATCCAGCCTCTCTTCCCAGTATATTGCGGAGTTGCTGGCTTTGAGGCTGGAGATGCTTCCTTCGCAGTCGACTTAGAACGCACGTCCAGCAATGATATCGTGAGGATTTCGGATTGATTCTCGGAGCCGCGTTGTGCAGTCACGTTGGCGAAAACTTGCTGAGGCCTCACAGAGCYTGGAAAACGCCCAATGATTGTTTTTGAGATCTGATCATATTCAAGCCACGTGGACGAAGATCCGAAATCAACTTGGAACGTAACGTTCGCGTCCGTGGCAGCTTGATGTAGATCGTAGGTAAAATTGCAGCCGATGTCCACAGCCACAGTGCCCAAAGGTTTGAGAAGCAATCCATTCAAGGTGTCCGTGCAGTCGAGTGCGACCACCGTACTTRYTGAGGTGCCATAGATGTCTGTGATTTCCACTGTAAAATTAAGGCCTTTGAAGTCTGTAGGCGGCGTGCCCTGTARTCCTAGCCCGCCTGTCTCCATAYACAGCCAAGGAGGCGTTGAGGCGGTAACATTCTGTATCACAGACGGGGAGACCCTGGTCCCATTCAACGTGAGGGCATTCAGGAGGGWCGACGAGTCATTGAGGAACGTTCCTGGTGATACATGTACAATTTGCAGATTACTCTTGAAAACGAAGAGACTGGGCTCRACCACTATCTGGAATGGCAAGACCGCATCAGAGAATCCGGCAACATCAGACGCCGTGACTTCGAAGYTGAAACTTTGGATTCCTTCTGTTGTTGGCGGAGCTAGGGGTGCGAGCCCGGAGAAAGACAGACTTGAAGGGTTGAAACTAATCCAAGAGGGTAGCGGTGTCCGATCATCTCGGACTGCATAGTATACCGTATCGGAACTCGCGTTCGTGAAAGTGTTTGGAGCCAAGGAGATGGATATGTCACCCAAGGGTGCAACAAGAATGCTACTTGGAGTAGCAAATGCGCCGTTTGCTTGAAGCTGATCCGCCAAAGGAAGACCYAGGCCAGGGCCGCTCTCCTGCGTCACCACTAATGTGATCGACATCACGGTCGACCCGGCAGTGTCACTSGCRACCAATTCGATGACCGGAGCGCCTACATCTTCGAAGGTTGGGATCCCCGACAGCGTTCGACTCGRACCATCCAGCGAAAGCCATGTTGGAGCTCCAGCGAGGCTGTAGCTTAGCAGCTCTGACGGAGACGTGAAMGTTGAATCCGAGAAAGTGAAATGGAACGGCTGGCCGGCTCTGGCAACAGGAGGCACCTGCGCATTGACTGGAAGATTGATGTTCGGGTTCGCTCTTGCCAGGCTTGAGAGGGCGCACAGCAAAAGTCGTCGCATTCTCTCCGGTCAAGATGCCATCAGTATAGTGCACGCTGACTCTGTCGTATCCTAGGATAGCCGTCCTGGCTGAAGCAATGGAGCTCTCGTAGCGTGCTTGCGCACCGGACCCGCACCCAAGAATCCATCACCGACATGGCTTTGCATAAGATGRGTGAAGCGTTCCAGTGTAAGGCGAAGGCGCAAGCTGTAGAAACCAGCCCCGTCCAGTGCTGTCCACATTTCTCGCTTCAGAATGCTGGACGCGGGTCAAGCTACGCGTTTGGATCAAGGGGAGATCCCTTGAAAGGCGCGAAAATTCAAGACAAGCACAGCATATAATGAAGACCCATTCGGCCAGGTCCATAGTAGTCATTGACGCTTTGCATCTTTTCAAAATGTAATCTGTTGTAAAGGTTCACGGCTGTATGGTTCTGTTCATCAACCCAGAGCTGCACGCTCATACAGCCACGAGCTCTCAAAGCTTGAATCAAGTCGTTCAACATCTCGGTCGCAATGCCCTTTCTTCTATGTGGTGCCGATACGCATATTTTATGTAAATTGGCAACTCTACCTGGTCTGGAAAAAGCAAGCAACATGTAAGCAACCAAGCTGCGTTCTGCATCAACGACCACCTTTAGCTGAACATTGCGCTTCTTGAGCTCGACTTTGAAGTCAAGAGCCTCCGTTCTTGAGAAATTTTGCTTCTCGCAAAGGCGTATTTGAGTCAAAAGGCCATCCATGGGAAGCTCCAATTTTCGGCTATCTTGCAAAGCATGGCAAGAAAAGGAAGCCATGTTTGCCAAGGGTTGGGAAACCAGGTGAGAAATGCAAAGGCAATGCTTTCACTTGAAAACCACATCAATGGCTTTGACTGCATGGAGCTTTGGTATGATCAACACTCAGTAGGGACTTTTGTCTCGCTTGTCTCGCTTGTTCGATACCTAGGCTTTGGAGATATCTGTGACGGGATCTTCCGGCACCAATCCATTAGTTGAATGCCAAGCCTGTCCAGCCACACCTACAAGATCCCGCCACATTCGTTCTTTTCAAGATTCGATTGCTTTAGAAGGTACCCATCATGATAAAAGCTGCGGTCTTGGATATCAGTAGTGAARYTCTGGAGTCAACCTTTCACTGTGCGATACCACGCATGCTGAGCTGACTGRAATTTGCGAATCGGGCTAAACAACTTATCTGTTTCTCAGTCAGTATTGCCCCTGCCAWAGATTGCCTAAGCGATTAGTGAATTGGCGACACTCCCTACGAATGCTTCTACCATTTCCTGTTTCATACCTGTTCCTACTGCCAATATTCTACACATCCTCAGCCACCCATATCCCGTGGTCCAAGGATCCACTCGCTGGCCATGGAGGAGAGGCCGTTAGCCAACAGGATGATTGGATTGACGGTGGCCTCTTACTGCAGCCTCCAAAAGTTCGCAAGATGAGTCCAGACGAAGGAGAGATGTTCTTCCCCGAATACTGGGGAACCTCACAGCCATCAAACCTGGATCCTGTTGAACGCCAAAGGATACAGCTGGCGGAGGGCAGTGATTGGGCAAACTCGACCGCAACCCTAATCCAGGCTCCATTTGCTCTCCATGAGTTCGAAAATGTGAACTCTCAATCCTACTTCTCRTCCTTTCTTCGGTCTCCCCGATCGCTGTTTGCAGCTTCAAAGCGAGACTTCCATTGCCCGGGAGGCACCTCTGCCTGCACAGGCATTCAACGGCCGAACAGCTGCTGTCCCACTGAGCAGACATGTCARCTCATCGCGGACAATGGCAATGGCGATGTCGGATGCTGTACCGATGGRGATTCCTGTTCGCAACAAGTAGCATCCTGCCAGGATACCTACGTGAGCTGCCCTGGAAGTCAAGGCGGCGGCTGTTGTCTTCCAGGATACAGCTGCAGCGGCGTAGGATGCGAAGTGCACTCCACAGCGACTGTGATCGTCACTCCGATGGTGACCGCCGCTCCTCTGCCATCCAGCAATACTTCAGCTGCAGCCGCCTCCACCAYGGTGTTGACGTCAACCCATACGGAGATATCTTCTGCCATCTCAACGATTACTTCTTCACCATCATCAGTTCATTCCACAATACCGTTGAGATCCACAACCCCAGCGCCAGCACCAGTCGCTCCAGTTCGCCCTACTTCCGGAGCTGCCTCCACTTCCATCACTACCACAGCTCCCACAGCAACGGTAACGCCATCTCAATGCCCAACGGGGTTCTATGCCTGCAGCGCATATTACCATGGGGGCTGTTGCCGCATTGGCCGGGATTGCTCAGAAACTTCTTGTCCCGCTGCGTCCTCAACATTGGCACTGAGTAGCAATGGCGTCATTGTCAATAACCCTGCGGTTACAACAGATGCTGGACTTGGTCAGGGTGGTTGTGCCTTGGGCTGGTTCAAYTGCGGTGCGACGGGTGGYGGAGGATGTTGTCCAAGTGGATACGCTTGTGGTGAAAGCTGCACGGCGACCGGCGTGAACACCGGCGGTGGCGCCATTGGTACGGCCAAGGTAGCAAAAGATAATGGAGTTAGCGGCGCCCTGGCGAGGGCAGTAGATCTACGCTTTATGATGTTCATGAGCTTGACCACATTACTGTTGTRTTTAATGAAGCTCTGAAAATCTACATGATTTGTACGGTACACCCTCCTTACCTTCTACTCAATGCCAATCTCTCTGCACGCTTCAATCAAGATGTAGCCTCAGCTGGTCAGAAGTTGGCRGGTGATCGTACCTTGTCGCCGTTGTCGACATCCCAGTGGCTCGTGGCRGGKGCACGTTCTAGGGAACCGAAGGACGCATGCTCTGGACAACCTTATTTCAGTCTCCAGATCGAAGAACCTTGCGGATATCTAGCCAATCAAAGACTTGAATTTGACCTCGGCATAACTCTAAATTTGCGGGGAAACCTCAAATTACGACATTATTCACGTSGAAAGCGAGGCGAATAAAMAGGAGCGTTTGCTTCCARTGTTGAAAGTGCAGTCAACCATTTAGGAAAGGGAACGACAACCTCGAGCAATCAGTAAGCCATATACCAGGCCTTGATCATGGCTCCTTCGTGGGTCAACAATCTCACTCCGTCAGCGCCGCAGGGCTYCGAGCTGCTGGCAAAAGAACGAGCTCAATCGAATCTGTCGGTCGAGCAGCTTTCCGAGTTCCTGCACACAAAGGATGTTCTTCGGCGACAGGACGAGATTCTCAAGATCCTGAAGTCGGAGAAGGCCTTTGATAAATCCCAGAACTACTTCAGTGGAAGAGAGACGAAGTTCATAACCGCTCTGGCTCGAGCCAAACGGCTGCAGCAATTGGCTACGGAGCATGGGTGGACCCAAGATGAATACCAGATGGCGACGGAACTGATCTCCGAGCCCGGGCCGTATGGACTCCATGCGAGTATGTTCTTGGTAAATCAATCCGGTATTGTGATTGCCCTTCCGTTCTGCTCTAACCAAAYAACAGATCACTCTACGTGATCAAGGGACACCAGAGCAACATCAATTGTTTCTTCACAAGGCAGAGAAMTATGAATACATTGGTTGCTACGCCCAGACAGAGTTGGGCCACGGGTCCAATGTCAGAGGCTTGGAGACTACAGCAACATGGAATCCTGAAGATAAGACTTTTACCATCCACACGCCACACCTGACCGCGGCGAAGTGGTGGATCGGCTCGCTTGGKCGGACGGCAAATCATGCTGTCGTCATGGCTCAACTGATCATCGACGGCAAATCTCACGGTCCACACCCTTTCGTCGTCCAGATACGCGACCTGAGATCCCATCAGCCGCTGGAGAATGTCCATGTGGGGGACATCGGTCCCAAATTCGGCTACAATACCATGGACAATGGTTTCTTACTGTTCAACCACGTGAAGATCCCACATGCCAATATGCTTGCCAAGTTCTCGTCCGTCGACTTACAGTCCGGCAAGTACATCAAACCCCCATCCGCTTCACTTGTTTACGGTACCCTCACCTGGGTCCGGTCGACCATCGTCTTGCAATCGGGAGGCGTGCTGGCCAGGGGCGTGACGATCGCGATCAGATACTGCGCCGTGAGGAGACAATTTCAGGATCGAGATGCCAAATCCTTGGATGCAGGAGAGAATCAGGTGCTCAATTACACCATGGTTCAGGTGAGGCTCCTGCCATTGCTTGCTGCTACCTTCGCTCTGCACTTCACTGGGAGGGGCATGATGGCTCTTTATCAAGAGAATCAGAAGAAGATGGCGGGCGATGTTGGCAAAGCCGGACACCCTGGCCGAGGCCCTAGCCCGGAGGAACTGTTCCCTAGCACTGATCTGCTTGCAGACTTGCATGCTACATCATGTGGTCTGAAGGCTTTGGCGAGCACGACGGCGGCGGAAGGTCTCGAGATCTGTAGACGAGCATGCGGTGGCCATGGGTACAGTAGCTTTAGTGGGATTGGTAGTTGGTACGCCGACTACTTGCCCACCACTACATGGGAGGGGGACAACTATATGCTCACCCAGCAGGTGGCGAGATATGTAAGTCGCTCACGATTTGAGCCTCTCGCCATACCAGCATCACTGACATTGGAATATAGCTATTGAAGTCGGCAAGGGCCGTCCTCAAAGGCGACACATCCGACAATGACACCACCAGAATCTTACGAACCTTCCTCGCCCGCCGGGAYATGGGAGCCGCATTCGACGTTCTCGGTCGGGATGAGGACATCGTCGCCGCATTCGCCTGGCGGACCTCCTTCCTCACGTTCGAATCGCTCAAGCACCGGGACGAGGACAAGAACAGCTGGAACAGCCTGCTCGTCGACTTCTGGCGCCTGAGCACGGCGCACTCGCAGTACCTGATCGTGAAGAACTTCTACGACGCCCTCCGCTCGGAGACCATCTCCCAKGAACTCAACCAGGGCACCGTCGTGCTCATGCACAAGCTGTTCCGGCTSCATGCGCTGCACACGCTCGAGCGTGAGGCCTCCGARTTCTTCTCCTCCGCCGCCGTCACGGTGCGGCAGATCCAGCTGGCGAGGACCAAGGCGGTCATGAACYTGCTCGARGAGATCAGGCCGCATGCCGTCCGGCTGGTCGATGCGTGGAGGTTTCCGGACTGGCAGCTCGACTCTTCGCTGGGTCGGTACGACGGCAAGGTGTACGAGGATCTGTTCCACCGTGCGAGCGAGATGAACCCAYTGAACGCGATCACGATCGATCCGTACCCTGGAAATGACGTGCTGGTGAAGAAGGATGATCGCGACGCTTTCAAGAGCAAGCTCTAAAAGGTGTCCTCCCGRCATCCATCAGCATCYCAGGGYCATGAGTRAAGYGGCGCATCAC
Organism: Ramalina peruviana; assembly: GCA_001956345.1. Taxonomy (NCBI): domain Eukaryota; kingdom Fungi; phylum Ascomycota; class Lecanoromycetes; order Lecanorales; family Ramalinaceae; genus Ramalina; species Ramalina peruviana. The sequence goes on along the minus strand of MSTJ01000222.1, from coordinate 14,863 downwards.
ATGCAGACGGAGTCTTCTCTCATACCAATTAGCGCATGTGCAAAACACCAAACGCCAACCGCAAACGGCAATCTCGAACGTCGGTTCTTTAAAATCGCTGTCGTTCAGACGCTAAGTGCATTAAACTGCGTTTCTTCATCGCGACGTGGTGACACTTTGGCTCGCCATACCCGATTGGGAATGGCGAGACGGGGACTTTGATATTGAAAATAGCCTCGGCGAATGGAGGATCCTACGGGTACTGTCGTACTGTCGCCTCAAAGGTGATGGAGGTGTAGCGGGGCTTGACCGCAGCAGCCAAAGAGCCCAGTCAAGGTGGCTTGGTGGAGGGGAGAAGAACTGCAAGGTGSGAACAATGATGGTGCCCGTAAAGCCACAATATRACAGTCCCCARGGGCCCGGGGTGGAGGCCGARATTTAGAGCGAGGTTCAAAGAGTGAATTGAAGCCAGAGACATCCTCATGAGAGCTCACGATGAAAAGAGATCGTRGGTTTGGACACTGGAGATCCTTTGRCTCTGCCGTATTTCGACGAGAGTATTTGCARAAAACAAGACGACCCGTCAAGGACATGTAAAACGTAATTTTTTTCAGAAACACTTTGTTGATGTGGTTTTCCCTTGGAGCTTATAAGAGAAGACCTGTCAGTAACTAGGCCTGTGGGTCGATCTTCACAGGGTGARTGGCGGAAAGGTCAAGAAATGACATGATTAKATATTATATTGGTCATGGGGTATAAAAAAGATTCTCCGTACACAGGGGTTGCTCATTCATTAATTAACAATGATATTCCACTCTCATTTCATGACATTTCAATTAGGGCTTGCAGAATAAAGTTCTCGARCACCTAGTCCTCGCTGGAGGCGTCTTCTMTTGGCGGAGGTTTCATCGTGGGTGCAAACTTACTCCTCGCCCTGATGCGAGCACCGAACTTCAAGAAGATGATGGGTATAGGGACGAGGAGTGCTGCGACACAGCCGAGAAGTGTACCTGACCAGTTGACATGGATAGCGTTGAACATGTACATGCTGAATAGGGGAAACACGGCGCCCGCCAGTGATCGCAAGAATGTGTTGGCGGCAATGGCCGAAGCCGCGCTATATGAGCTGGTCAGAAAGGTGTGACTCATGGTGGCGCAATGAAGAGGAAGCGGAAAGGGATACTTACAACATGAGGTACGCGTCGACAAGGTAGTTCAGAGATTGCAAAAAGATGGACAGCAGCCCGAAGCCAGTGAGAAGCCCCGATAATGTTGGCACAATCCAATGGATGTCGGATCGATAGCCAGACCAGCCGAACCAGAATAAACCCCCCGCGAAGCTGACACCCCCAACAATGACCGGGGGCAACCGCCAYTCTGGGATCGGTATCCCGTTATTTGCTTCCAGCTTTTTCACATAAGACCCCTGGGTGGACAGGACATACCCACCTGCAGCTAACATACCCACGATCATGCCAAAATAAGGCAGACCACCGACGCCAGGGTTCATACCATGCGTTTGCTGGAATACGATGGGATAAGCTGTGAGGAAGAGATACAGCAAGCCATAGATGAATGCCTAGGAAAAAGCTCATCATCAGCATTGATTCTCAACGCATTGAGGTTTGAGCTATTGCAGTAGCAACGTCATGACCAACATGCGTTCTCAAGAAAACGATASTCGACTTACCATGTAAATACTAAGCAGCAGGACGATCGGCTCTGTCACGAGCAATCGAAGCGGGCGACTGAAGTTCTTCGTAATCAATTCCCTGAGGTCGACCTCTATCTCTTCTTGCTTTGCGTGGATGCCCCAATTCTTGGTTCGACGTCGAAGTTCCTGAGCCTTTTCCACCAGTACAACAGGCGGATATGTCTCGTTCAAGAACAGGACATCAAGACCAAAGGCCAGAAAGCCCATGAGCGCTGGGATGTACTCTGTCCATCGCCAKCCAAGATGCGGGTTCATTATGATGAAGCCACCGATAAAGGGTGCAAAGAGCGGCCCAGTGAAGACGGTCATGGAGAAGACCGTGACAGCCAATCCACGTGTTCTGTTGTTGAACATGTCCGAGAAGACCGCCGCAACGACTGCAAGTGGGCAAGACCCAAAAACACCACCAAAGAAGCGGGTGATGAGAACGGTCTGCAAGTCCTTCCCAACGGCGGTAGCGATACTGAAAATGGAGAAGCCAAACATGGAAACCAGGAGAGGCAAYCTTCGACCCCTCAGCTCGGAAAGGGGCGCCCAGAGGATCGGCCCCGTTGCAAAACCAAGAACATAGAATGAGAGGCCAAGAAGTCCGACTTCGGTAGAAACACCAAAGACTTGGGCGATCACGGTAGTCGAGGTGGAGAAGATGGATGAGGTGAAGGCGGCGACGAGAGTGGTATAGCCCAGGATCACAGCTGTACCAATCTTCTTTCTGAGGGACCAGTTCTGGGGGTGCAATGGATCATCCGGTCCATCGAATTCGACCACATATTCCTCTTTCTCCGGCAACGGAGCTGGATAGTCTTTCCCACCTCCAAAGTTGGGCAAAGGCTTCCTGCTCGCCCTGCTGGTGGCAGTCCTCCCGACGGTGCCGCTGTGCTGGGTTCGATGTGTTTCGATGCGGCTCAGGGCGGTGGGATGCCTCTCCAGATCCCTCTGGGTGTTCACCTGGGAAATAGCCATCTCCTCCCGCCGCACACTCACCGACGAGGTACTGGAGGTGTCGTCCAAGGAGGCGGCGGTGCTTCGCTGAGGTGTTTTCTCTTGAACGATCGGCGTACCGTCCGGAAACCGCTGGGGCGAAGCATCACGCTCGGCTTTTTCAAGGTCACGATCAACGACATCCATTATCTTGATTTGTGCTCGTGTAGCGCCTTGGACTCCTCCAGAAGAAACGCTAGCTGGTCAAATTGGAGTGAGTTCGTGCGCAGAGATTGAAGGGCTCCAAGGACTCAACAGCCAAAGAAAGTTCGAGAGTGGGGACAGTATGCGGGGCGCGTTGTGATGTATTGACTCTGCCTTGATTCTGTGGCTCGATCTAGTGACATCTGATGGTAGCGTTATGTTGAAGGTGACAGACCCTTATATATGGTATTCTACTACGATTGAATAAGGTATGCGCAAAACTCGGTCGGATGTTTAGTGAACCAGCAGCATAGTTATGCAAACGATTCATAATAATCTCCAAGTGCCTCGGGACGTCCCAAAGTAAATACTCAAAAATATCAATTAACGGACCCTCGGGAAGTGGGATTGATTGTGCCGATAGCCACCACGCTGCCACACTAAGTTCTAAGACAGTTCAGCTTGAAGATCATTAGCCAGGAGTGTGTGTAGACTGTAGTGGCGGGCTTATTCAGCGTTGTGCATGATTAGTCCTCGGGCTTCGGCACGATATGCTGGATCCATCACCTAAATTGGTGTGACGAATGGTACGTAGCGCGGCTTTTCACAATCGTTCATGCATGATTGTATCAAATAGAGCAACATATGTCGGGTTAGCTATCTACTCTTCCTCCTGCTGTTCCCATAGGCCTTCTTGCAAGGCGGAGCAGATGACAACGATTCTGTTTCCGCACAGCTGACTACCGCAGCTGCCGCCAGCTCCCAACAATCGCTCTGCTATCAGCCTCTGACCGCCTGTTCTACGCTTTCAGCATCTTGCCACCCATGAAATTGCACAAGGCCATTTCGCCCACCCTTGGAAAGCTCCCTCTGGCCTTCACCCCTCAGAGAGTCTTGTCCCGAAAGACGGGTCGAGCATTGAGCCTATGCCGTAGCATTGGATTCTCGCTCAGTGCCACTTAAATCTGTTGTTGCAAAACCTTCGCCAATGCAGATTGAGCTCGCTGTTAGCGTGCGTGCCCATACGATCGCAATGCGATCATCTTCCATAGGGCGCACCCAGCCGCCGTAACACAGTGTGCTCCCTTCCCAAAGGCCTTTCCCTTTCSTGCAAGCCTTTCACTTCACACCTTCCCCTCCATCGCCGGATCCTCCAGGCGCTGCATGTTGCTGCAGTGCCATCTGCGGTGGCCCTTGGGAATGGTGTCCATAACCATGGCTGGGCATCCGGTGAGGCTGCGGCGGGTAGTGGTATTGTTGTTGKGGGCTCTGACTGTACTGAGGTGCAGGGGAAGAATAACCCCGCATTTGGCCCACTTGTTCAAGTCAGTCAGTGCACGGGAACAAGTGCGTTCGACACTTACTGTTGGGTTGGGGAGGTTGGGGTGAGTAGAATGGCTGACCATACTGAGGCCCCGCYGCATGCATTTGTGCATTTTGACCGGGATAGGAGCCTTGATGCATCATCATTGGCGCCCCCCTACCTGGACTTGGGTACCCATTTGCCGGCTGCGAAGATCCATATTGGGGCACTGCTCCTGTGGCGTACACTGGAAGGTGCCCAGAAAATGGCCCGCCCTGTGGCAGGTATTGGCCTTGGGATCCTTGCTGGACCATTARAGGTGCGGCCAACTGCTGGCCTGGTGCAGGCATAAAGTGCGGTGTGCCACTGAATTGCCGGAAGGGTGGACCTTGTTGACCCCCATGATTCATCATTTGTGGATGACCTGGCCCCAGCGTTGGTTGGTACTGGAAATTTGCTGGTGCGGGACCGACCATTGGGTGTTGCCCGACTGGAGACGGATATCCTCCATAGCCGCTTTGCATTCGTGGCGTCGAATATGTGGACAAAGAAGGGGAAGCATGGAGGCGTTGTTCATCAAAATGCTGAGGAGCAGCCGGATATAAATGCTGCTGTGGGGGCACCTGATACAGAGCCTGTGGTGGTGTTTGCATGACTGGTGTACCGTGAGATCTGGGTTGAAGATGCGCCGGGACTTGATGCTGGTGCGGCATATCAGGGTTGATGGGAGAAGCCGTTGATAGACGCGGGGATGCGCCATTGGAGCCAGGAATGCCCCCAAAAAGGTCCTTATATGACTTGCCTTCGCCCTCGTCTGTAAAATTGCTCCATGTCACAGGAGTAGTGTAGGCAAAGGCGATGCCACCGTTTGTGGCATAATCTTTCGCTTTGCCATCTTTCTCGGCCTTCTCGACGAGTCGCTTGAGAGGCTTGAAATGGTCCATGATAGATGGTCGTTCAGACGCCGGGAGTGGCTTTTTGTCCCCAAAGAAAGCACTGGGGCTCGTTGCTCGTGGCGAAGGCTTGCTCTTCACGTTGGCATTCGGCACGAATTCGTCGGCCTTGACATTGAACTTTCCGGATGTAGCTGATGTGGGTGTACGCAAGGCGCCTGATCCCTGTGAGCCATTGAGCCTGGGCGCGATGGTGCCTGGTCGACTGGGGGGTTTCCCTGAATGAATTGGCAGAGGAGTGGGGATGTTGACTGGAACCCCCGTTTCACGATTTCGCTGTGCTATTGCCAGTCGATGAGTGAGACCTTGCTCATTCGGCGCCGGCATTGGCATAGGATACTGATGTTGCATCTGTCGGCTGCGTGATGAGGAATAGTTAGCCTGGGGTCCACGAGGTGGTCCAGTCTGCCGAGAGTGTTCCATTCGATCAGCGGAGCCTTGGCCGACCTTCGAGCTCTCGTGCTTGAGATCCGCGACAGCCTTAGCGCCGTTGGGCTCCCCCAGCTTAGCTTGGGGCTTGTTAGGAGTTGCTGCTTGCTCTGCAGCATTACGTTGCGCCTTTTCCATGATCTCATCTTGCTTCTTCTTGTCTTTTGCCAGGATCGGCACCAGGTCAGATGGGACAGGTGTGTTGAGCTTGAAATTTTTCGAGAACCCTCGGAGATCGTTCAACTTGACATTTTTGTCTTGCATGACTCTTGCGCGGCGATCATCTGCTACACGAATTTTCTGCTTCTCGGAAAACTGTTTGAAAGCTTTCAAGGCGTCAACCTCGACGCTGCCGGTAGCATTCGAAGGTGGCGCTTTCGCCAACGATGATTGTGGTGTCTCTTGGACGGTAGCTTGCTTGGGCACATTGTCTTCTTTAGGCGTGTCTTGCTTTTTAGGAGACGTTGAGACTGGATCTGACACCTTCCCACTGGGGCTGCCTGAAGCAGCCTCTGAGGGTGGATCTCTCTCCGTCTGAGTGGAAGAGTCGGGTCGTGCAATTTGAGACGATATGATTGCGGGATCGACGGGCGCTCCAGCAACGGTCGGCTTCCCGGACGGAGGTCGGCGGGCGGGAGGCTGGTATCTGTTTGGCTGGGTGGACTGGAGTGGAGGGTAATCGGTGATATCACGTCGCACACCACTATATCTAGGCACACATTTAATAGGAATTCCAAAAGGATCCGGAACATGGGGGAGCTCACTTGTCTTCCTCATCCCAGGTGGACACATCGTGTGAATTCTCGGAAGGGCTTTCGCCCATTTTTTGCGCAAGTCGTTGAGCGTTGGCTTCGCGCTGTCGAAAATCGGGGTGGGATTTATCGATCTTGGTGGTGTAGATGCTCTCGTCGTAGCTGCTCTGTATTCCAAAGCGGGTTTCATTGACTGCGAATTGATCCCAATTCCCTGAGGAGGTTGAAGATTCAAGAGACTCGTCGATCTGCGTTCCCTTGGGCCCTGTCCAAGGCTTCAGCTCTCGGTGCTGCCCCAACCGGTTCCCAGCAATGTCTGTGTCTGTACGAAAACCGGCAGCGGAACCTGAAGATGCTTATCAATGTCGGATCCTGCAAACAGAAGGTGGGACAGACCATTTGGACGCCTGTCCTGGTTATTTGCCAGTACACCCTCGACAGCAAAATCATGGACATCTTGGATTTTGAAAGCCATTGAATGTTCYTTTCCGACACCCACATAGTCTCTGGCTGATTCTCGAACTCCATTTGTCTCCGCTCGAGCGCTTGACTTTGTTAGTTGCACCATCTTCAAAAGGTACTCTGGCGGGTTTCGATCGGGAAGCGCTCCGGAGAAGAGGCCAGAGTAGACGTCGCCATTGCTTGTGGTGATCGAAACCTTGTTGCCCTATATTTCTCAAGTCAGTCTTGTGTCAGGTGACAAGTTGCAGTATAATACCATAGATTGCGCCCAAATGAACAAGAGTCGCTCGTTTCCCAATGCATCGGCTCCACTACTCTGAGGTTCGAGTTTCTCGTGAGATCTGTCTCGGGGTATGTTGCCATTTGGTTGACTCGAAGYGGTAGATCTCTGTGTAATCGGATTCATTCCGGAAGTCCACGCCTTCTGAGGAGGAGCAGCACGCCTAGACCMGGAGATTCTACGTTAGCTGATGAACATGTGTTATGTCTGACGGTGAAGATAATTGGCAGATTTGAAACAAGCGGCGCAAATGATGCATGAATGCCAGTATCGTGGTGATGTGGCATTGTCAGGGAGTACTGATGGGCTGGGATTTGAGAAAAGTTAATTCAGAAAGTGCGTACCTCGCACTTGGGTCATTAGAGGCATTGCCTTGCTTTCGTGAACCCTCTGTCTTACTACCAGTCACCATAGTCTTCGTTTGCGAGTTTCCGACAGAGGGCGACAGATTCTTAGTGGAGTTGTCGTCGGTCACAGGAGTGCCCCCGTTGACCAAGGCGGTCATGGCTGGGTGATATCGGTCTGAACCATCCAAAGAGCGAATGTGCCGAAGACTTTAATCCTCAGACACGAGAAGATGAGAAGCAAGACTCTAGCTTTGCAAAAGCGGAGTAATGCTTCACCACCTGACTCCGCGAAGGAAAAGAGTGCAAATTATGGATGAAATGTGAAAAGGCAGGAGAGAGGAAGCTGGGGGTGCTATTCCTGCTACTCTAGACATTAAACTGACCTTTCGGCGGCACAAGCGGCCCTTCCCGAAACCACCTTCATTCTAGCGCGTGTACAAAACGGGAATTTTATGTGTTGCATATAAGTAGTACAAATTTCTCTGCCATCTAGTTGTCGATACTGCCCAMGAACAKTCCCAGCAATCTARTTTGATTGCTCCTTCCATCCGGACARTACATGTGTTATACACAAGCTATTGACTCTAGTGAGGTCTACTTGCTTCGAACAAAGCGGCTARAAGTTGTGCCCTTTGTATAGGGCAAARGATTTGGAAGGCTTGRTACGCAGCAAATAAACCCTTCCAAAGTTAGACTGCAAGGAGTCATCATCCAGCTCGAATGAGGATAGTATACCCTTGCATTCTGCATGTATATGACATGCCCAATGTTCTTGTGTGATGATTATCCCCAAWTCTGCTGGGCGCTCGCGGGTTTCATTTTTGTCCTGCCGCCCTCTCCAGGTCTCTATTGATATGCTTCGAAACAGCATCCGACAAGTTTGTGCCGATGGATGGACAGAAGTAAAGGGAGAATGTAAGTCCACGATASAGGCTTGCTGTATCAGAGTGGACCTTTGTGTAGCCGGCATTTGGTAAAATTTCTCTCAACATTGCAAGTGGTCAAGAAGCAGCGTAGTCTTCTCAATGATCAAGAGAATTTGGGAAAGTGATGTCGATTCGCGAATACCAAGGGTAAATCCAGCGATGWAGAGTGATGACTATACTCCAATACTTACTTTCGTATCGTCAGCAGCGCMTGATRTTGTRGAATATTGAAAATCATAGCTTTGATGAGACAATGAGAATGTTGGATGTAAAGTAAGGGCTCTTTGATCTTAGGAAAGTGGCYTGAGTAAACGGAGAAGACAGGTAGTGCAAAGGAAATCGGGGGGTATGATGCAGCCATCTAATTGACTTGACCGCTATGGTACTCTAGATAGTACACAAGGTCACATCGAGAATCTCGTGACTAGCACCAAGGGAGAGCCATGGCCGCATCGCCACACGAAGAAGATAGAGATTTTCTATCCCACATCATCGTTATAGTAGGACACTAGATGAAGTGATCTGGATATCTGATATCGGCACGCCAGTTGGAGCAAAAGGCGCTAAGCCGAAAGCGGCACCCCGCATGGCAGGTACTTGTATAGGACTGTGGATCGATCGTCGAATTATTCATTAATACGGAACTCCTTCACCTGAGCGATGTCTAATCAGTATTCATACTCGGTTTCAGTCCTGTCACACTCTAGCCAGCCCTTCTGACCGCCATGCAATCGGCTTCAAGCTCGCGAAGCTCCAAAAGATCTGCCACTGATTCTTCAAATGCCCCCCCCCAGCAGTCGGCAGGTGCCATCCCACAAGCTTCCTCCGGCGTTCGCACCTCGTCGGGCTCGTCAAAATCGTCGACATACCGCAGGCAAAATGTTGGTGTTCTYCACTGCCATTTGGAGCTTGTGTCATGAACTGACCAGCCCCTTACTTCACAGCCAAGTCAGCAGCTCTCGCAGATTGAGAAGAGCGTCACCCACCTCCTTGTTGCCACCAAACAGCTACTTGAGACACTGACACAATGGTCTCGCCACAACGCAACGGAAGGGGAGGTCTCAGATGTTTACGTCCGCTTGGGTTACGAATTCAACATCGCCTGCCGTGCGTTCAATGGCATCGGCGTGGATACGTCCGACCTGGGCCCTGTACCAGAATTGCTAAGGGCAATCCTGGAAGAAACTCTCAGTCAGGAAGCAAGCTCCGCTAGCTTGGATAGGTTTCTGCCCCGAATCCGGGACATTATCATTACCCTGCTACATGGCCTCAAGCGAAAGCAACAACGACTGCGTGCCAAACAGGCCAAGGATAGCCAACCAAACGGCAATGGCTTTGCCGCGTCCGCAAGCTCAAGCAGCCTCAATACAGGCTTGACTCAAATGCTGGAGGACAACTCGCCCAGAAGATCTGTAACTCGAGGGTCAGAAAAACGCACGGGCAGTGGGAGCACCTTGRCTGGAGACGCGGGCAATAGCGAATACACGAATGGCGACGACCTGCCCTCAAATTTTCCATCGGCGACAGCTACACGTCAGAACACGGACAGCACTCCATACGACATGAGTAAAACGTATCCCGATCGAACTGGCCAACATCCTTTCTCGAGTTCCACAAGTGACGCTTCCATAACGAATCCAGCGCATCATCTATCCAGCGGTCTGCCAACACAAACCGAGGATGAGAGAGCAGATGCACAAAGAGCCGCTAGGCCCGTCTCCCAACGAGATCAGACCCCCTTTTTTCAGCCTCCTCCGCCCCCTCCAAAACAACAAGACGCTCTTGCAGCTCTGCAACGAGGTGGTGACCTGGAAAGGCGAGCGTCCCGGCGGTACTCTGCCTATCAGATTTCAAAGCACCTTGGGGCCTCGCCCAATGGCATGCCGATGCTGCCTCCCGCCCAGACAACACCTGTGCCCAATCGCGGCCGAGATGTCCGAGATTCGATGAACGCGGTCAGAACCCGTGGTTCCGGCGTTTATACTCGGCAAAAGTCCGTGTATCGCGCAGGAGAAAGCTCCCCGGCAAGGAGCAATCATCTGGTAAACAGGATATCCGAGGAGAGCGTCAAGACTGCTGGGTCGAGTGATGGTCAACAACCCGGGGCCACCGAAGCTTTCAGTCAGACCGCTGGAGAGAATGAGAGGAAGGCTCACATCAGTCCTGGAGGAGAGGTACCGCAGATGGAGGCGACCATCACAAGTCCCATCCAGAACTTGCCAGCATATGATGCCGCCACCTACAGTGATGCTGATCCAGGCAGATTCCGAAATGATTCTTCCAYCACGGAATTCAAATCCTCGTCTCTTGATGGCGATCAAGCTACTCAACAATTTGTACCAGAGACCTCGCCACAGCCTGGCAAAGAACTTACCATGTTTTTACAGTACAAATCAAAGATCAAGAAATTCGTGCTTCCTGGAGGATCCAATGATCTATCAATTGCTAGACTGCAACTTGCGTTCATCGAGAGGTTCCAATGGAATCCTCATAACAACGGCAATGATCTTCCTGAGATCTACGTTCAAGACCCTGTATCAGGCGTGCGGCATGAGTTGGAGGATCTTCGCGACGTCAAAGATCGCTGCGTCCTGGTTTTGAATGTGGAGCCTCTTGACGAAGTCAAGAAGCATATCGACGAAGGCCTCAGTGGTATTCGAAGACTTGTCGAGGGCGTGCGCACCGCAGTTGATGGCCAGCAATTATCACTGCAACGTGTCTCCGATCGCCAGCAAGATACCTCTCGGGAGGTGGTGCGCCTTTCATTGAAGCCTGACGCTCATCCCGCAGGCCCGACCTCTCTTTCAAAGTCTACCGCTGCGGGCGTTCCCTCACACAAGATCTCGGCTCTCCCGGCTGATCATGCGGACAAGGTTCATTCATTGCGACAGGAGCTTGCAGTCRTTCGACAGACTTTCACTGGTCTAGTTTCCGACATCAACAATTCGATGGCAAATGTTCAAGAAAAGGCAGCATCMGTGAARACGATGGCTGTCGAGGGAGTAATGCCCAATCTGGATGCGTCAACAGGCCGGTCATACGTCAATACAGGCAAGAAGGCTCTAGGTGAGGAATCGGAGCGCATCGTCAACCAGGTCGACGACTTGCAAGATATCGTAGAAGACCTTCGTAAAGATGTTGTCACACGCGGCGTGCGACCCTTACCGCGCCAGCTTGAAAATGTGAGTAAGAGCATTAGCAATGCTGCTGCCGAACTCAAAAAGATGCAAGAATACTTGAGAAGAGAAAAGCCGCTGTGGACGAAGATATGGGAGAAAGAACTTGAGGTCGTGTGCAATGATCGAGATCTGTTGACCATGCAAGAGGAGCTCGCTGCCGATCTAGAAGATGATCTTGAGAAAGCAACGCAAACCTTCGCTCTGGTCGAGCAAGCAACCAAACAGCAAAACTTACAGGCTTCTCAAGGTACAGCGACGGCTCTGCGCAGYACATCGAGAGGGCTTGCGGCCATTGCGAACAATGCGGAGCAAGACATTGATCCTAAGAAGGCAAGAGATGGTGTCCTCGGTGAGGTACGAGGCTTRAGACCGAATCATGAAACGAGGCTCGAGGCTATTGAACGTGCCGAGAAGGCTCGACAGCGGCAGCTTGAAGGTCGCAAAGAAGGCGAGTTTAGCAAGGAGGTTGCAGCTTTTGTCGARGAAGGCCGGCTCAAGAAGAGCGGAGGCGTAGAAGAAACCGAACGTCAACGTAAGGCAAGGGATGAGAGAAACATGCGTGAAGCGTGGGTCAAACAACAAGAACGAGMGGCAGGTAAGGGCAAGGAACAGGAAAGAATGCCAGCGCCTGTCATCGACCCCSATGGAAYGAGCGAGCCCTTGGAACCCGAAYTGGGGAGTCTTCATACCCAAATGGAGTCGGTAGAGCACATGCAGCCGGATTTGAGCGAGCAGAAGCCMAACGGTGACGCTGGCGGCCACGTTGCGGAAGGAAGTAAGTCCTGATGCCTTGATATGCCGACGTTGATGAGACTGACTRGAATCAAGGGGAAGAGCWGGATTCGCCTTCGAAACGATCCTCCTGGCTCCCGTCCATCTTCACCAGTTAATGTGTCCTTTTGGTACTRATTATGGTCTAYMAGTGTGCATGTTTTTCGGGAGGTCCAGGTCCTGGCTTTGCGAGCGATCGATATTSCTCATTGGCTTCGTATTGAGCGTTGGCGTTCTGGAACAATAGCCTGAGCGGCTTTGAGCGAACAGTATCTATGTCGCACAGTGAATACGCAAAGACGTGAAGAGGARCTCAAATTGCGAACACACTTGCTATCGAAGGCAAGAGCGCCCTTGAACGTCTTTCCGTCTCCAAATCCATCCTTGCTGAGCGCCYAGCACTTGCGATGAACCGCTTCCTACTTTCAATATTTAAAGCCCATTTCCTTGCTCATGCTGATTTGTCGAGTGATCCCTATTCCTATACCACTAGCAGGTCTGGTAGGACCCATTAAGTATCGTACAAGATCATCCKCTCGTTCTGCTTCTGGTGACAGTCCTGGCGGCGCCCCTGATGGCCATATGGGTCCTCACCTGCTCTATGCTGACGCTGCTGCATCATCAATCSSTAGCATACCAAGACGTCGATGCACCACTATTCGATCTGCTGGGGCCGCAATCACCGGCGCCGCCAAGTGCTCGYRATGAACTACGACGGTCTCTTYTTTCATTGCAAAGGAAACAAGCTGTGCCAGAAGCTGTTTGTGGGGATTATGGGAGTGATTGTGCAATACATGACCATCCAGTACCTCATCCCTGCAGTCACTTCCTTCGAGCAATCCATTCAGCTGACGTGGAACTGCTGTAGGAGCTTTGCTGTCCAACCAATACATCATGCCACCGTTCCCAGCACTCCAATTCCCACATACTCTGCTGTGCCGCTGGATTTGATTGCCACGACTCCCTGRCCGCCGAGTGTCCCGAGCACAGTTTCCAATGTCCCTTGAGCTTAGCAGGTGGGTGTTGTCCTGTTGGGCTTTACTGTGCGAGGAGTGTGTGCGAGGAATACAGTTACAAGACCTTGGCCGTCTGGTCGTCCGAGGCGAGCGGCAATGCGACGTTGGTGCCCACGCATACGACCAGTTCCCTATCTCCAGCGGTGGAGACGTCTACATGGACGAGCCAGGACGAAGCTGGCTTACCTACCACGGCCGTCCAATTACCGATCAGTGTCCGGATACTGGGATCGCCCACAGCGAGTAGTGCTAAGCTTGGAGAGATTGCCGTCACCCGGAGTGAAGCTGCGGGCGGTCGAAAACGATTCGTGACGATGTTGGTGGCTTTGGCCGGAACGAGCTGGGCCATGGCCAGACTCTGATGCTGTCCGCAGTCCCAGCTTGAGCTTTTGGATTGTCACTGTCACAGATGCAAGCAAATGATGATGGAAGTATAGTGGCGGACCCTGATCCAAATGGACGATGCGTTATTGATTAATTGGTGGAGCCAGCCCGCTGCTTCTCCTAAAGGACACCTTCTCCACCGCTACATTTTCTGAGCCGTCTGGTCCGGCCTTCAGTTGGTATACATAGAGAACCAAAACATCACCCTGTACCTGTAGTCTACTCGTCAGCACCATGCACCTGGCATCGGGTTGTTCCCTTGCAGCGCTCATCGGCTGAGTCACATTCGGGGTTCGACATACATCCATTAGACAAAAGCTCGGGACACTTCCATCCCCGGATTCTCCTTCAGGCACCCAGCCTACCCCCACAGCTCCGGTCGCACTGCCCGGGTTCACAAAAAACTTTCCCTCCAACTCGTAGGCCTCAAAGCGATGCGTCCCCCCCCACAGCAGCACATCGACGTCCATATGCCTTGCAGCGATCAGCAGACTATCGGCATCCCCCGGTGGAATGATGGTATGGCCATGCGTGAAGCCAATGCGCAAGGAGCCATGGGTGACGACTTTGGAGAGGGCGAGGTTGGGGGCCTCGGTGTCGAAATCGCCCTTGACGATCTGGAGGTCCGGGGCGACGGAGCGGAGGTAGTCGTAGGTTTCCTTGTCGGTCAGGTTACCGAGGCAGAGGATCTGGGAGATTTTGTTGGGGGCGAGGAGCTTCTTGAACTGGWTTGTCATCTGTTAGGGTGGGAAGACCAGAATGGTGGGAGGGGGAGCAGTGGGAATTCTGCTCCAGACGTACTTTGGCGGGTATATCCTTTTCAGGTCAGCTAGTTGATGGTAGGAGGACGGGACTTCTGCTTACCGGTGCTCGATCTGGTATGAAGAGGTCACCTAGGACAAGGACGAGTTTCGAAGCCATGCTGGCGCCTGAAGATCATTGGAGGTAATTGCGTTGGGACGATCAAGCTGCCTACTGGCCTTGCTGGCCTTCAGACATCAGGATAAGTGAATGGCCGACACTTTAATAATTAAGCAAGGGGAGTGCTCTAATGATTTGTGTGGTGAAGCGAAGAGCTTTGAATAATAGTCAATGGATGCGTATGGTAAACGAGCATGTCAATATCAAAATCCAGAGCTTTCCGTCGTAGCGTGCGTTGTGGGCGTGGGGGGCCTGGGCGCGCTCCCTATTTCCCGGGCGAGTTGTGGACCCCAAGCGGGCAACAAGCCCCGACCACCCGCTC
>MSTJ01000221.1:0-31459 GCA_001956345.1 Ramalina peruviana | reverse complement strand
GGGGGTCCGATGGGGAAAGGGGAAATACGGGGAGGGAGGATGGAGGAGAGGGGGGGATGGATCGGTCCAAAGCGAAGAGGAAGAGGAAGAGGTTTAGGGGTAAGGGGAATTCCCTGTTGGAGAGGATGAAGGGGAAAGGGGGGCAAGGAGGGAGAGAGACGAGGTGGATGAAGGTCATCAGATTTCGAAAGAAGTGATCGCACTGCTCGCTGGCGAAACTAGCGGAGGAGAATCTGGATAAATGAAATGGTCGGACTCACCCATCGGATCCTCTTCTCGCCACCATTACCCTCAAATGGCGGTTCGAGGAGTCGCTTCCTCTGCTGCAACGGGGGCGGATCCATCGAACCGGGTCCCGCACGCTGTGACGTGCGGAAACGCGTTGGTGCTGGCAGCGGGTTGGGAGGACGACACTGCTGCTGCTGCTGCTGCGGCATTTGCTTGGGCTTCCGAAAGCCCGGCTGAGGGAGAAATGTCTTGGGCTTGTACGGTGGATCTGGAGGAGGACGCGCGGGGACATCGACCGCCATATTCGGCAGGCGGATGGGCTCAAGGATGCTGGATTTGCGGCGAGCAAGGGTGGCATCTGGGGAGAAGCCCATGAAAGTATCGCAGGAGGTGCAGAAGCGGTAGGGCGTTGTGGTCGTTGCTGTCGACTCCTCTGTGGATGATGCGCTGCTGGAGGAAATAGGGTCATGTTGCAGGGTCGAAGACAAGGAGGGGAGAGTGGGTGCCGCTTGAGGAGCTTTCGTGGTGATCCGTGGGCGGCTGCAGCAGGGTACTTGACTGCTCTTAACGGCCTTGAAGCTRCCGGAGATTGGGCTGGCGGTSGATGAACTTGATGSTTGTGATTCGGCATAGCTGCCYGTGCTGTCRTTGCTTGTCATCTCGGTGTCGGTATCGGCGTCAGGGTCGGGGTGGTTGGCGTGAACATCGGAAGTCTGTGGGCGATCTTCGTCGCTGGGTTGGCAGAGTGCCATGGGTACAGCGTCGAGATCGYCTCCACCTTTCTCTTCGCTGCCGTCAAGGGAGCATTTTCGCTTGGTAAAGGTCTCTTCAACATCATTCCTGCTCCGGAGCGGCAAACGACACCTTGGCTCATCAGGCGAGGGCCCGTCAGCATTCGCTGGGATAGTTGAAGGAGACAGGTSATAGAAGAGCTCGTCGGGATGTGATGGAGAAGAGCAGACGGTCATTGTGCTCCAAGACAAGGTAAAGCRAGTCATCCTTGCCCAAAAGACCACCAGACGGATCCCAGGGATGCAAAGACCTGGTCAGGTAAAATGATGTACGCTTATGGAGTRTTCAAGCTATGGGGGCTTTGAGAGCTCACGCTTTCCAAGCTCGATACAGACTTGTTGGAGCTGAAAGCCAACTTGAACACTTTTGAATTGAARGAATGACAGAGAAGAATCCAGGWTATTACTGCCATTCTACCAACCAATTAAGCGGTCTCGGCTTTCTTTGATGCAACGGGCAAACTTGAGTAGGCAGGGCATCCGCAGAAAAGATGCAAGTAATGCAGCGTATCCGTCAAATTGTGGTAGCATGCGTTCCGTGGTCCAATTCGACGTGGAGATTGACTCAAACATGATGCGACAAGTTCAGTATCTCATTCTGCTCGTCGGAACCACGTGTAAAACGGTTTGGCACATTCCRAAGTGTCCATGCTGGCGGCCGAGACAGAAGGAACTGTGCTTACGGATATGCAGTCTCGGGCCATCACTTGCTTTGCATGGGCGGTGAGCCGAGACAATTGCATCAACATCAATCACTTTTTTGTAGGCCATGTTCCACATAAGCAACTTCGAAAGGAGCCAGTCACACAAACGCAAATAATCTTTCGAGAATGAAACTCAGAAGCTGATGGCATAGTAAATGTGCGAACGGCGTAGCCGAAAGTCCCCAAGAGCACCATGTTCAATCCCAATCCTGCTCCGCACCTGAGTGGAAAGACCATCGTAGCAGCGTCGATCTCACAATGAAGCGCCTCGTTTGCCTGTTCAGCCACATATTGCTGCATCTCTTCTCAACCCTTCATCGAGATCTTCCTGCCTCGCCCTGCTCTCCCTCAGAACTATTTCTTCTCGAAGCTTTTCAATCGCTGGCATATCTTCCCAAATCCCTAGAGGCTCTGCGGCCGCATAATTCTTGCCGTACAACCACCATTTGAACGGCGCAAATTGTAGCAGCGGAGCAATCTTCTGGTTGTTGCGGACTCCAGCTCAGAATCTTCCAGGGGACTGTTCATCGTAAGACCGAGAAATCTCGAGTCGGTGGACAAGAGGGCGCTGTGGGCTTGAAATTGGTGCCCCGACCCAGAAGAGATCGAGGAGGAAAAGAGGCTGGGCGCGGTTCGATTTGCACATATGAGCCTCGGACGGAAGGTTGGATAGGGAGGGTATTCTTCGTCCGAAGGCGTCATTGGGCATGCCAGCTTCTCAGTCCGTCCAGTTGCTTGGATGATGTTGGATGTCAACCATGGGAGCTCTTGCTGTAGCTGCAACACTGATGTGGTTCCCGGTCATGGCTGGTCCATCGAAAGACATTACAGGAAGGAGCGAGTCCCATTCAATATCAATCTCCGAGTTCTCAGGATGGATTGAACGGCTCTCCTTCATGGCTTGTGATTTGCGTATGTTGTCCTCGAAATGATCCAGGATTTTAGCCCCCTAAGAAGCTCTGCTGCGGCCAATTAAAATCTTGCAAGGCGGGGGTGCTTGGGGTRCGGCAAGGAGGCCACCAGATGCAACATCATCGAAGACGTTCTAATCAGCGCCTGTCATCATATTCCTCAATCAGAATATGTTCTATGGTGAATGTCAAACATTTACACATTTGACGCATTGCACAGTAAAGAGTCCGTCTATAAAAATCCGGCCCACGACGGGCCAATCAAAACATGCAGCATTTTGCTGATTGATGCTGACTGATGGAAACACATCAAAGCTTCCAGCCAGTCGCCGGCGTGGTGCGATTAGGCGTCCAGCCCAGAATTGACCTTATATGAAAACATGTTGCAGATTCATAAAGACCAGAGTCCGTCCCTCCTCTTGACTGTCCTGCATTATTGCAGCTTCATAGGACAAATGATGTTAGTCCTCTAGAGCATAACGCTGCCTTTAATCCTATCTCAGACAGCCAATTACATCTTCAATCGTGTAAACGTCGATCAGTCGCAATGGAGAAACCCTCAGACGCGAGCATGCTGCACCAACACGAGGCCACTGAGCCAGCGACCGTCGCGGTACCCACCAAGGGAGCAGTATTTCTGGGGTCTTTTGCCCCAACGCAGCGAGACGAAACGTTGAACAAAGSACTGCACGTGGATCACGGCAAGCTCACGAGCCCCTATCTCCTCGGCATTTGTGCATCGGGCTGGACCGACCCTTCAATATGGATGTCTGCCGTAAGATCCGCTTTCGTCACCAAATAAGATATCCCAATGATCCCGGGGAGGCCTGACTGTGGTAGTTCGTTGAACTCGTAGGGACGATGAGCCTATGCTATCTSTCGGCCCTCATTGATGTGACCATTGGAAATCTCAACACCGTTTTCGTACCSGCTTGGGCGGGCATCACCAACGTCTTTCTGCTGAGTCTTCATATCATTGCACTCGCTCCGGCGTCGGGAGGTCACGTCAACCCGTTAATTACGTTTGCAACGGCAACGACGGGCCTGACTGGCGTTTCTCGAGCAGTGATGTATATGATTGGACAACTGGCCGGCGGTGCATTGGCAGGAGGCCTTGTTCGGGGCACCTTTGGAAGCGATGCGATCACTAAGTAGATGGCCAKTTCTCATCATTGTGTGGGATGAGCWYTAAYTTTCTTCATCGTAGATACGAGGGTGGCGGCTGCTTTCTCGATACGAACACCTTTTCTATCGGTCAAGCTTTCCTGATTGAGGCCGTCTGCTCCTTCATCCTGCTGTAAGTGATAGCTCAATCGAAGATCTCGAGGTTTTCCCTGTCGATAGCTCCTTTGACTCACTAAGATCGTGCAAACATACAGRTTCCTCGCTTTTGGCGCTGCCCTCGATCCTCGACAGGCACAAATCACTGGCCCTTTCATTGGTCCATTCTTAGTAGCCTTCAGCTTAGGTTTGATAAGCTTCGCAGGTGCAGGACTTGCTCCTGGGTACACTGGAGCTGGGATGAACCCAGCCAGGTGCTTTGCATTTGCAGTTGGTCGTGGAAACTTTCGTGGTAAGTGTCACCGAATGGCTTGTACGATGGAAAACCCAGCTGTAAGAAAACCGCTGACAATAGCAATACTCCAGACCAATGGGTTTGGTGGGTAGGGCCTTTTGCTGGTTCCGCCCTTCACACAATAATGTACAGGGTCGTGCCGCCCTATCATGAGAAGAAAGTCAATGTACCAGTTCTGAATCACCATTCGTCATGAAAGAATGTCACACGCTGTAGCCCGACGAACTCGGACCCTCACTCGAGCCTCGGCCTCTTTCATGCTGACTGTGGAATTTGGCTATCAGTGTGAGAGTCATGCTATGTGTCGTGGGCCGTACTGAATTATTTTCGTATTATGTCAAAGCTCGTCTCGACCTTCCTGAGACAATTGACCCATGGACTCGCCRGTCAGCTCGAGCACCGCATAGTGCACTTCACTGTGCATCTTCTCAGATGTTGGGCGTTGAAGGCCTCGATTTATCTTAGCACCCATGTCGATATCAAGGATTGGCACCCGGGGAACCGACAAGCATATGCGCTGCAACCACAACAGTCGTCGGCCCGCTACGCGRACCGTGCGTTCTGTGGGMGCCGGCACTTGGATCGATCTCTATAGAGCTCGATGAAGCATCRATGCGATGGTGTTTGAAAGCGTCTGCACTCCTGACACTTTTCCATTTCAACGTCAACCTAATTTTCTTTTTCGGACCATCTCGTGGACCAATCTTCCGAGGTGATAGGCYTTTCCCAAGAAAATYCCAGTCAAACCATACTGTTGGTTGAGAACCTTGTAGACCTTMAGATCYAGGGGGTAAACAGGGGCTGATAGGTTTTTGTAGCCTCCCATACTTGCTCCCAGGCTTTCAGCGCMGTCGTGTGGTCGGTGGCAAACAAAAATTGTTGACGGCTGCTGACGGCGTGCATTATCACTGTCACAATAATACAGYTGATGCGCTYTACGATCTGGGATCTAGATGAAGCCGAGCCGGACTGGTGCATTTGCTCAAAGGCGGGGCTGGGCAGGGATCTGTATGGCTTCAGATGAGGCTACCCCTGACAAGGTAGCTTGCTCGAGGCGCTTTGAAACTCCTGCAMTTTTGTGATACCTCTGATGAAGTCGTGAACGCTCAGGTGATTAGCACGTTGCCAGCACATTGCCTAGACAATCTCGTCCGAAAGCCGGATTGTTTGCACTCAAGACAATGACRAGGAACCGTCGAAACCGCTTGGATCTGTACAGTCGTCGCTTGCCAGAATTAAGATGTATGCCAAGCTTTACTTGCAGGGTGTGACAGCACTAACATCGTGACGGCTTCCCCTGACACATCTTCATCCTCGCCAGACTAGATGTTTGGTACTTTGGTGGCGCTGTTTCTAGATCCTGAGACCACTCSATTTTGATTGGGTACGTTTCAGGTTGGCCTCTTCAGACYTTACTTTCATACTTTGTTTTGCTCCTTGGCCCGTTCGGGAAGTCGAGACGACGTGACTGGTGGCCYATATAAGTTTTGYCTAGAGCAGAAGTCTCATCCTTGRTCCTTCTCATTTCCATTCATATAGCAGTTTTAGCCTTGCGCTTTGATGGAGTCCAGGGGTGCAAACAGGATCACTTGGTGCTGTCTCCAGGATGTCCGGCAGAGATTCGTCCAGGATGCTATTCACATTATCCACGTMTTCCTCGGCTTCGGCAGTCGAAGTTCGTAGAGRCAARRGATGRTGAACTTTGGASGCTTCGAAGAGCGTTGRACTAGCCCCGTGATCCGCCCCAAAGTAGATATAAAGATGTCCTGAGATGCTGTCCTTTCTGCAACAATTATCTGCTTYTCCCATAGACCTGTCTACACTTCAAGCCTGAGCCCAATATCAARGTGCTTTGCTTCTCCTTTCCCTTACCTCTTCTCTGASTATCTTCATCATGAAATCAWTCAATGCTTTGACCATTCTCGCCCTGGCGGCTTGCGTTTCTTCTGCCCCTGCACCCGCGTTCACCGGTTTCCCAGGGGCTGACCGTCATCTTCGCCCGTGGCACTGGTGAGCCTGGCAACATTGGCTCTGTTATTGGCCCACCTTTGCTCTCGGCCCTGCAATCAAAATTGAATGCAAACAATGTTGCGTATCAGGGTGTCCCATACGCTGCCGATGCCGCGGGGAATGCAGATCAGGGTGGTGATGGAGGGTCGCTCATGACGTCTCTTACCCAACAAGCCCTCTCCCAATGCCCATCAACCAAGGTGGTTCTATCTGGCTATTCTCAGGGAGGCTTCGTGGTACACAAAGCGGCCCAATCGCTCTCAAGTGGTCAATTCGTTGGAGGTGAGTGCAACCGCCGAGAAGATTGACTTGCTCTAACGCAATTCAGCTGTCATTTTTGGTGACCCCGAGAATGGTCAAGCGGTGGCGAATCTCCCGGCGTCCGCACTCAAAGAATACTGCGCCCAAGGTGATGGCGTCTGTGGTACTCCTCGCACTTATCAGATCACGCCAGCACATACCTCGTATGGCTCGAACGCTTCTGACGCTGCCAACTTTATTGCCGGACTGCTCTAGAAGCTGCAGCGAACTAAGAGAAAGTGAAGAATGTTGTCGTTGGGCTCAGGACGAAGCAGTGAATAGCTCGAAGATATTACAGGTGTAAATATCAACGAACGGAGACAAAAGTAGTGTATCTTTGTCAAGCAAGCAGAATCTGAATAGGAGAGGGTGTCAAGTCTTACTCCACTTTATGCCAATATATGCTCATGGCGGAAGCTTTCGATTTTGCACTTCTCGTAACAGTACGTTGCCTTATGCCTGGCGGGCGATGCCACAAATTTGAAAATGAGCCTTGTCGGTCATCATCCTCAATCAATGCGAGGTAGCAACTGGAGGGTAATTTGAGCCGGAAGTAAGAATGTGGTACCTTTAAGGAGGCTCGGATACCCGATGAGAAGAAGGAGAAGAAGAAGGAGCCGTCAAGGATGATCAACACAAGGAAGTGGAGCGCTGAGAGTTACATCTACTTTCTTGCGCTTTTATCAGACTAGCGTCTTTCAGCTGGGAGACAATAGTCAAGGGTAAGATTTCGGTAGCTGAGATTGTCCGCCAGCTTTTGCATCACCTGGAGCGGACACCTGATACGATGGAGTGCGGCAGCCTTTCACAAGCAATGTGGCAGATACTCCTATTGAGCCACCGCACGTCGAAATCAATCAAAAGACACAGGCGGTGACTATGTGGCTGCGAACTTTTCGATGCTGATACTTTGACCCTCTCAATTTCTGCAGGCTGCCATCATCAAGTCGATAGTACTGCGCTGTACCGGCTAGAATGCAGTCAGCCTTGTACGGAGACGTAGATGTAGTGACAAAGCCTGACGAATGACGTTGCGGTTGCCAGTACCGGATGATGCAGTCTGAAGACTCATGTACGAAATAGCCCAAACGGAATGAATCGTGTCCTGGTGGCCCCATGGATTCCTGGACAATGCTGGGAATGGCATACGGCAAAAGAGAGCCTTGGAGCTGCTGCACAAATGTGTGAAGGTTGTTGAGAGAACGAGAAATGGCAGTGAGAGGAGTCTTGTGATCATGATTGACTCTCTTTCAGCACATCTGCCCTCAGCTTTATCGTGTGAGACTAGACGTCAAGACACGATGAGATGTCTCGCCCAAACCCTCTTCTGAGATCGATGGGCTAACAAGCGCCGAGCGAGCACCGCTGGCCGAGTCTTTCTTCTGCAGCTCTTCAAGCGCTGATTCAAGCTGCAAGAGATTGATAGCGACCTTGCCAATTATTTCAGCTCCCCATTGGCACGGGGTCTCGTAGTAGTGTATCAAGCTGCCTCGTCTTCCTTATCCGGGCTATCGTCATCTCTATGATCAGCCGCGTGACCTCCCTTCTTTGCCATCAGCCTTCACTAACACTCTTGCAAAGCCTCCAAATCCCGTCTGGCCCCCCTCTTCTTGCGCTTCCCAACCATCTTATTCCTCAATTATTTATTTTTGGTCTGCGAATACTTGAATTGCTTCCTTGTCGGGCTGAACTCGCCCAATTTGTGCCCCACCATATCCTCTGTCACCGTCACATCGTGATAGATCTTGCCATTGTGGACTTGAAATTTGAGGCCCACGAAGTTCGGGAGGATGGTTGCGGAGCGGGCCTGTGTTTTGATAGGGATCTGGCGCTCGCCGGGCTTAGGGCGAGTAATGGGGAGGCTRCAGGGCTGCGTCAGAGATCTCTAGGGAAATGGAGGAGGAAAACACACGGGACAATATTGGGTCCTTTCCAAGTTGACCGAGCGAGGAGGGAGCGACTGAGGCGCATGTTGCGAGGGCTGAAAGTAATGATCCTGAACGACGGATTCCATGTCAAATCGATCGAAATGCGAGATCCACGCTAAACCATATCTAGTAATATCACGTGATCAGGCTCCGAGTCATTTTGCTTGGCGCGACTTCCGCGTCCGTCGGTCCCCCTCCTCACAATTCCCACAATTAGACACAGCATGTTGCCGGTGTTGCAAGCGGTGTCTGTGTTTTCTGCGTTTTCCAAAAGTCAGGAATTGTTTCTCTGCATTGTCTCTTCACAACTGTCTTCGGTATCCTTCTGATCTCTGGAATTCTCATCCTGTGTTGAGTGAACAAAGCCCATCATGCCTGCCCTTACTGGTAAGCAGACCATTCTGGAGCCATCCCATACTCTGGTCCTCCCAGCGTAACTTTCGTTGACTTATTCTACAGCGGCTGACACTATCCGAATCCTCATATCTACCGACAACCATGTTGGCTATGCGGAGCGAGACCCACGGCGGGGTGATGACAGCTGGAGGAGCTTTCATGAAGTAATGATGCTAGCAAAAGAGAGGGATGTCGACATGGTGCTCTTGGCTGGGGACCTGTTCCATGACAATAGACCTTCAAGAAAGTCCATGTTTCATGTCATGAACACTCTACGAAATGCTTGCTATGGGGAAAAACCGTGTGAGCTTGAGATGCTGAGCGATAATAGCGAGGTCTTTCAAGGGTGTGTGGGACTACACTTGCGATCAAAGCAAGATCCATGTAAAGCAATGTGCTGATTGAAAATCAGGGCGTTCAATTATGTCAACTACGAAGACCCGGACATCAACGTCGCCATACCTGTCTTTTCGATACATGGCAACCATGATGACCCATCCGGCGTAGGTGTACCCGCCCTCCAAACTTTTAGTCCACTCTGAGACTTGTTAGGAAGGCCATCTAGCCGCGCTGGATTTGCTTCAAGCGGCCGGACTCATCAACTACTACGGCCGAACCCCGGAATCAGACAACATTCAGATCAAACCGGTCTTGCTCCAAAAAGGTCGCACCAAAGTCGCCCTATATGGCATGAGCAATGTGAGGGATGAACGGCTCTTCAGAACCTTYCGCGATGGCAAGGTCAAGTTCTTCCAGCCGGGCCAGCAAAAGAGTGATTGGTTCAACATCATGAGTGTRCACCAAAACCATCACGCCTACACAGAGACGGGCTATTTGCCCGAGAACTTCCTGCCTGACTTTCTCGATTTTGTTGTGTGGGGACACGAGCATGAGTGTCTYATCGAYCCRACMTACAATCCTGAAACCAGCTTCCACGTMATGCAGCCAGGCTCATCAGTGGCTACGTCCCTTGCAGTAGGCGAGGCAAAGCCGAAACAGGTCGCTATTCTCAGCGTTACCGGGCGAGACTTCAAGACGGAGAACATCCGACTGAAGAGTGTCCGACCGTTTGTAATGCGAGAGATTGTGCTCCAAGATGAGCCAGAAGCAGTCAAACTTGCCAAGAAAACCAACAACAGGACGGAAGTGACCCGGTTTCTGGAAAAGATTGTGCACGAGATGATTGACGAAGCCTATGAGGAATGGGAAGAGGCTCAAGGCGAAGAGGAGCGAGGTGAGGATGACGAGCCGCCGCTGCCCTTGATTAGATTGAGGGTCGAGAATACACCCCCTGAGGGAGGCCTCTTTGAGTGTGAGAACCCGCAACGGTTCTCGAATCGATTCAACGATAAAGTCGCCAATGTGAACGATGTGGTCCAGTTCCACCGTAAGAAAAAGACGTCGACAAGGACGACAGCAAGCGGTGTGGAATTGCCAAATCAAGAGGTCTTGCAGGATCTCTCTATCGATACCGTCCGAGTCCAGAAGATCATAAAGGAATTTTTGGCCAAGCAAACGCTGACTATACTGCCTCAAAATCTATTCAGTGATGCAGTTGCCCAATTTGTGGATAAAGATGACAAGAATGCAATGGATGACTTTCTTGTACAAAACTTGGCCAAACAAGTGGATCAATTGATGAGTATGGACAACGCAGACGAGGATGACCTGCAGAGCGCAATGAACGACGGTAAAGCAAAGCTGGAAAAGCTGTTTGAGGCTGGCCAGTTCCGCATCCAGCGTACTGGAAGAAAGCCAAAACCAGATGGCTGGGACTCTGACCTCGACGGCCACTGGAATGATCAACCGCAGGCCATCGTACGTGAGGTCGAGGTCGGGAATAATCCTCATCAAGATGATGAAGGGGGCGACAACGATGATGATGACGGAGCCTCGATTGTGTCTGCACCTCGTGGAGGTCGCGGGAGTCGCGGAGGTCGTGGTAGCCGCGGAGGGCGTGGCGGTCGTACCAATGCCACAACATCACGAGGTTCGACCAATGGTACCAAAGCGGCTCCGGCAGCAAAGTCCCGAAGCAAGAAAAAAGTGGTGGAGGAAAGCGATGAAGATGACGAGGATATTGAGATGCCAGATGGAGACGACGATGAAAGTCAACCCGGCCTGTTCCTCACCCAAGCATCTGAAGCACCCAAGACACGAGGCAGTAAGAGGTCTGCTCCCGCTCCAGTAGCACCAGCAAGGCGCGCTCCAACTCGTTCAACGCCTGCTGCCAATCAAGCACCAAGGCAGTCGCAGTTGAAATTCTCGCAGCCAGCATCCAAGTCACAGACGCAGGTGAAGGAAGAGCACAGTGTTGAGGAGATTTCGGATGACGACGATGCTTTCGAACCTGCGCCTTCAAAGACGATGAAAAACAAAAGGTAGGCTCTACACTTGATGCTCCTGGGATTTGCGGAGTGCTTGAAAAGGTAAGTCGAATGAGGGAGAGAGGCTTCTGAGCGCATTTCACGGTTATTTGCATAGCGCTGGCCCATGATAGGATTCATTGGACGAAGCTAAGAAAGCGAATTGCTCACCTGCGATGTCCCGGCCAATTTGCTTACTGACAGAGTGCATGGCCCGAGTATTCCTGCGACTCTGTGCCACAAGCGCGGGTTCCAGAAGCCAGACCATCAACTGACTCGCGTCAAAGTGCTGACAGGTCAATCTGGGAATCTGGGAATCCGGGGAAGATCCGCTGGTGCGATGCGGCTGACGCGATCGATCCTTGTTCTCACATATGTCGAGTACGAAGTCACATATACGTCCCAATTAGGCATCTCCGTTTGCGCGAGCCCGTTCTCGCTGCGACTTGAAAAGAAGTGGTTAAAGCGTGGCAAAGCATCTCCACCTCGGCGTCCAGAAGGGTGACCGGATCAAGGACGAAGGATGAGGGGTAAAATTCTTAACTCTGAAGGGTATTCTATGGCGGGGCTTCATCGCCACGGCCCCTCACCCTGTCCACGATCCGTCTCTCAGATCTTCCAAATCCAGACCCTCAATTGGCCCGATTTTCTTCAGGTGCAGCAAGATGACATAGTGCTTTTCGTGCGCGGCGTCTGGGTCTCTGGGAGCAAACGCACGTTTTGCCGCTTCTCCATCTCGTTCGTGTTACTCCACCTTTTCTCTCTTCATCCACATTCCAACGATTTCAAACGGACTATCTATCTTGGAAACACAGCTCATTGCAAACATACAACCCCGTGAACAGACGAAGAAATCACTGAGACAATTCCAACCATAACTATGTCTTTCTCAACTACCCTCGAGACGCCCCAGACGGGCAAATACGAGCAACCCACTGGCCTGTGAGTCTCTCCTTCTCCACTCCCTTCACACTTTGATTTTCTGTATTCATTCCAGCCGCATGCTGAACCAATCGCTTCTRCTCCAGCTTCATCAATGGCGAATTCACCCACGGCGTCGACAAGAAGACCTTCGAATCCATCAATCCCACCACCGAAAAGCCCATCTGCGCCGTCCAAGAAGCCACAGAGAAGGACGTCGACATTGCTGTGTCGGTCGCCCGCAAGACATTTGAAGAGACATGGCGCAAAGTCACCCCTGAGCAGCGCTCCCGCTACCTGCTCAAGCTGGCAGACCTCTTCGAGCGGGATCTCGACACCCTAGCAGCCATCGAGGCTCTGGACAATGGCAAGGCCTTCAGCATGGCCAAAGTGGATATYGGCATGTGCGCCGGCTGCTTGAGGTACTACGGCGGTTGGGCCGACAAAATTGAGGGCAAGGTCATTGATACGAACTCTGAGACTTTCAAYTATACRAAGCAAGAACCCGTGGGTTTCCTTTTCCTTCCCCAGGCGAACGCCATCTTKGTAAGACTAAACSGCTTTYTAGATTGGTGTCGTTGGCCAGATCATTCCATGGAACTTCCCCCTTCTCATGTGGGCCTGGAAGATTGGCCCCGCCGTCGCCTGTGGCAACACCGTYGTCTTGAAGTCTGCTGAGCAGACCCCACTCGGCGCTCTCTACGCCGCCAAGCTCGCCAAGGAAGCCGGTTTCCCTCCAGGCGTGATCAACGTTCTCAGCGGCTTCGGCAAGACCGCTGGCGCTGCCATCGCCGCYCACATGGACATTGACAAGGTCGCCTTCACTGGCTCGACTGTCGTTGGCAGGCAGATCATGAAGGCGGCAGCYGGCTCGAACCTGAAGAAGGTCACCCTGGAGCTGGGCGGCAAGAGCCCCAACATCGTCTTCAACGATGCGGATATAGAGAATGCCATCAGCTGGGTCAATTTCGGCATCTTCTTCAACCACGGCCAGTGCTGCTGTGCTGGATCGCGTATCTACGTCCAGGATGGCATCTACGACAAGTTYATCGACGCCTTCAAGAAGCGAGCGGGCGCCAATAARGTYGGTGACCCATTCGCGCAGGACACCTTCCAGGGCCCACAAGTCAGTCAATTGCAATTTGACCGGATCATGGGGTAAGTCTACTTCTTTTCCCTCCTTCCCCCATTGCCTCCTCCCTTCCATGGAGAGACTCAGTTCACTGACATGAAATGACACACCGCAGCTACATCGACACCGGCAAGAAAGAAGGCGCCAAAGTCGAGATCGGCGGCGAGCGCCACGGCGACAAGGGCTTCTTCATCCAACCGACTATCTTCAGCAACGTCTCCTCGGAGATGAAGATCATGCAGGAGGAGATCTTCGGCCCCGTCTGCTCCATCGGCAAATTCTCCACCGAGGAAGAAGCCATCAAGCTCGGCAACGCCACCACCTACGGTTTGGCCTCCGCCGTGCACACCAGCAACCTGAACACCGCCATCCGGGTCAGTAGTGCGTTGAGGGCGGGTACGGTCTGGATCAACCAGTATAACATGTTGCACCATCAATTGCCATTCGGTGGCTACAAGGAGAGTGGTATTGGACGAGAATTGGGTGAGGCGGCGCTGGCGAACTACAGTCAGACCAAGACGGTCAGTATAAGGTTGGGGGATGCGTTGTTCTAAGGGAGCGGAGGAGATCGTCATTGGYGGTGAAGAGGAGACTGAAACGGTGGAAAAGCGGCGCAGGAAAACATGAAATCTGTGGAATCGYTCATGAAGTTCAAAATGTATAACTTGTGTCTTATGTACGTTGATGAATGCAATATGTGACTTCTTGTTTAAGACCCCGTGAAATGTCTCGGGGAAAACTCGGCCAAAAATCGCGCTAAAGGCTTTGCGTTTCTTGACGAAGAATCTTTGAACCCGTTAATGTTTGTCCATGTTAAACATAAATCGACTGCAGTTCCATAGAGTATTTCAATGTGTATGGTCTCTCCCATGAGTTCCTTTTGACGAGCGACATGAGACTTGGACCTCTGAACCGCACACGGCATTCGCCAGTGCCTCCTAAGGGGCATTGCACAAAGACAGAGGCCTCCTCTGATCCGGTGCTCTCATCACAGGTACGACGATGGAAGTGTCATCTCTGCTGGGGCTCCCTTTTCCCCTCACTGAACATTGTTTCTCTCCAACCTTGCTTTTGCCCTTTCGTCTTCATCCTGGCCAGTGATTGCTTGCATGTAATCCTTGAATTTCAGGCTCATCGCGACAACGCTCTCGAAATGTTCGACTCCGACATCAACAGTCTCATCCGCGCGATCACCATTCAACAGCCCTTTATAACTCGCTAGGTGGATCGCTGTCTGCAATGCGTTTCGAATTTCCCGGCCATTCCAGCTGAGATCCCTGACAGCAGGATCGTTGAGCACATACTTCTCAGCGTACTTGTCYACCTCGACTTTTCGACCGTTGGAAAATCTAGTGTCTTTCCTTAGTTTTCTGAAGAAGCCTTGCCAGATTCGTTTTCGTGTGTCATCGCTAAGACGGTCATACTGGAGGACAACAGACACGCGAGAAAGGAAYGCATCATCAATTTGGCCGACACGGTTGGTAGTCAGAAAGAGAGTGCCGCGAAAATACTCCATCCGTCGAAGAAACATGGACACAATGCCATTCCTCTGGATGTCCTTGGAAGCACGCCGCTCGAGAAAAATGTCCGCTTCGTCAAGAAGCAGAATTGCCTTCCAACGTTCTGCCAACGTGAACCAATTCAGCAACGTTTCCTCCACCTTGGACTCTTCAGCTAGCAGGTCGCCTAGTGTGAGGGCAATGAGTGGGCGACCAGTTGTCGTTGCAATGCACTCCACAGTGAAGGTCTTGCCTACCCCCGGGGGACCATGGAGGAGGATCACTTGCCCCTCGCCTTTGTTGTGGATTGTGTCAAGATTGATAGGCTGGAAGTGTGCATGACTCATGGCCATGACCAAGTCATTGTTCGCAGAGTCGATCACGAGATCGCTCATGACTACCTCAGCACTCAAGTCAGACTTACTGCCCTCATAAAGGTAGGAAGTAGAGAGAAATCGTAATCCATTGCAACGAGCAATGCTCCAGCTACYGGCTCAAGCATTCCGCGGGAGTTGACTTGTTGAACAGGACGTTACTCACCATCGTTCGGATTCACGTCTTCCAGGTTGTCGATAGAGTATATCTTGTATGTTTTTTGATAGAGACTGTAACCGGCTAGCATGGGTTGGCAGAGGAGGTAATGCGTCTCMGAAGGCAATTGGYCTGTTTCAGCAAGTCGGATCGTCGSAAAATCGGCAAATTTAAATTGTCCTTTCCCTGCCCCCCTCCACCACCCGTTCATATCGGTGTCTCTGCTCTCCGTCGTAAGCTCRTGTTTGAGGAAGAGAACCCGAAGCTGGCCCAGGTCACCCTCGAGCTCGTCTCTGGCGCCTGCTGTCCGRACATCGATCACACAAAGACTTTGGTCCTAGCAKGGTCAGGGACTGAACTCAGGCAAGTGGCGATGTGCTTACGAGTTTCTTCTGCTCCGAGAAGCAGTATCCTATCTCAAAAMCCGAGTCAGTGTTGTTGTATAAAGGGGAAACCTCTCGTAAGATGGATCCAAATAAAGACAACGTCCGGAGATTCACTGACCTATAAGATGGGAAGTCAGCATGAGTTTGCCTAATACAAGATCGTCGTGACATTACGAAAATTGGAGAAACGTCTCTAGAGTCCACTCACCATCATGCCACATTTGCAGGGGCATCTTCTTCATCACTTCAAACGTTCGTTTACCTCTCGCGATCAAGGATCTCCGAGTTGCGCCACCATCTTCCCTGTCAGCAATYTCGCATGGGTACACACTCAACGATGTCACGRRGCGTTCTCCATCAAATTTCTCRATTATTGTGTATCCTTCATCGCGACCAAGTTTCTCCCCATCCGTTGCTAGGCCCCAGAATTCCACAACAAGGGATTTGGTCTCAAAATGAGGCTCGAGACGGGGGTCAACGTAGTCTATCCGGATGACCACAGATGCACTGATGACATGAGAGAAGTGTGGTGGCCCAAAACGCCAGTACACCTCGRTGCCAGGCTTGAACAACATCCAAAGATCATCAAAGGTTATCGTAGGCTTGGGTAMTTGCAGGTGTTCCAGAATGGGTGTTATCCTGGGTTCCATGTATTTCTCCAAGTATYTCACTAATGTCGCAAGATGTCTMCGCTTCAGGGGGCTGTCCAATGTCAGCGTTCACTCAGTCCAACGATGGAAGAGTCTCAGAGCTACCTAGTATGAAYGTGTTCGGATAATTCACGAAGCTCTTTCATATGGTATACAAAGATTTTGAACGGTTCAGTACTGTGCGGCGGATAGGAGTCCATATCGTATGGGTAGTATTCCACACATTGCCGGATGGCCTTTAACAGCGTTTCTGAGGATATTGTAATCCTTTGGGGATCAACATAGGTAATGTTCAGATCGTTGAGGGTGACATCCTTCTTTACTCCGTCGCGCGCTTGCGCCTGGTTCGCAGCTTCAATGTCTGTCTTTTCGATTTGTGTCTGTTCGAAAGTCTTGGGCTCCCAGAGAGAAACTTGTCTAGTAACATGGAATGCAGCCTCAGACTCCTCATCCTCTGGAGGGTCTGGCTCTACGACACCATCGGTAGAAACATTACTCAAGTCGAAAGGTTTCTCTGACTTAAGTTGGTGCGTTTTGTCGCTCGATCTATTGCTCCATTCGAGAATATGCCAAACGAGCGAACCATCTGGGAGGAGATTTGTTCCCACGGGCCTTTCGACCTCGTCGACAGTATTACGATAGGTCATACTTGCCTTGACAGGGCCAGCTGTATGCTTATCAATTATATCGGATCCGCCACAGGGAGATTGGGTTCTGTATTGACATACGGGAGCGTGACTTTTGGCCAACAGTACGCAGATACCACAGAAAAAATTGTGAACACTGGAGCACGACACATACACGCTGTCTGCAAACCCAAGATGGGCCATGAACGACCATTAAGTAAGATCTCACCAGATCTCAAGATCTTGTTCTGCATGACGATCTTGTCCGAATAGGGGCTCATCTCGGGGCGACAAGCCCTCCCCGAGGGACGCTCGAGGCCAGCCGTGCAGCTCATTGGCTTTGGGCAACAGGGTCCCAAAGTCACACCCACTACAAAGGGSCGTCATTGGCCCTCAGGSATCCTGTTTTGGGACAGGACATTCCTATTTCGATGTAAYGCCCACACAAACCCTGCAGTCGCTGCACCACCAGATTCAAAATAGGTCAATGTGTCACCAACCTTGGCCAGGCGCGCAGCCCTCGGGTGGGGTCYAGAACGAGGACGCGCAGATGAATTCGGAGACCTCACCATTCGCCGCTCTTCTTCACTMCAGGCTCTGAAGTCATCATGCTCGAAACAGATTCGGTCGCATTCTGAAGCCATGGATAATGGCAACATTCAGCAGGATGATAAYGAGATCGCGCAAAAGACTATTCGCGCTTTCAGTTGGAAGGCTTATGCAGAGAATCCCGACGACAGCCTTATTGAATCACTCGTTRTCGCTGAAGAGAACACGAAGTTGGAAAGTGAACCTGTGACCACTTTGCGGGAGCAATGGATGCARCTTTTTGACCCTGCAAGCAAAAAGGCCCTGAAGTCAGTCACGTCTCCATCACCCTCGAACGACCTRTCCTCCTGATACTTACYAGTGGAGGCAAGGAGGATATGATTCTGGCGGATCCCACCGAGGAGCTTGCAAAGGTGTATCAAAATTTYCTGAAATGTCTCCCAAAGGACCACGCTGCACGGGTTGAGGACGGTCCACCRGACTTGAGGGTCGTAGTCGAAGCCCTGACCGTTGCAGAGCTCAATTGGAAAAACAATCGTGAAAAGACCAGGGCTGGCCGCATGAAAGCACTCTTTGGAAAGTTGAGCATCAACGTCACYAAGTTCAAAGATGTTTTTGCSGTGATTCCGAGCGGAGACAAGTACGTTTGTCTCATGACCGGCAGCATTTCAGCCATCGTAAAGGTATGCTTCGCGCAATTTKCYGGCTCTCTGCCYTATTGAGAYAGACTTACACAGGCAACGGTCAATCACGAGAAGATTGCAGAATCTGTCTCTACCGCCCTGGATGATTTGGGCGAAGATATYGCGTACTGGCAAGAGCTCCTCAAGGCCAAYGATTACAGCGCACGGGTGGAGCATTATGTGGCACGGCTGTTTGTGGTCGTGTTCAAGTTYCTCGCCAACATTATGACGAAGTGGTCCTCAAAGTCAGCGACAGGCCGCATGTTCAGGAGCTTCGACAGCGACTTTTTCAAGGAAGAGATCGAGATGAAGAGAGCTGGCATTAAAGACTTGGAACGTAAGTTGAACAGACAWGCTGACCTAGATCGGCATCGAGAGATGAGAACGTGCATGGAAGCGAATACGGCCTGTATCAAAGAGGTCTCAGCGATGCAAGAAAAGCTCACCGCGGGGCTGGTGTTGTCCCTCGGTAAGCATGAGAGGAGTCTCGGGCTTAGTGTGAAACGTCTGCTGGAGCAGGGYCACCTGAACATGCAACGAGAAATCGCTTTGGCTTTGAACACACCAACGCCATCGGACCCGATTATCAGACAGACAATGGAGAAATCAGCCGCCGGAGAGAAAGAGCAACAAGACAGAAGCCCTTCSTATTACGARGCTTCGCAAGTCCRCACGACCGCCCTAGTCCTCCTCCGCCCTTGGGTGGTACAACAGCAAGAAAAAMCCCTGGAAAWCGCTAAGYCGAAGACTTTCTCTATGCACAGAGAGGTCTTACAGAAGATTCAGCTATGGAACGCTACATCAGCTTCCCAACGCCTCTGGATAGTGGGACCTTACCAAGTCTCTAAGCCATCGCAGTACACTCGTCTCAGCGCTCATGTCGTGTAAGTGAATCTCAGAGGCATTGCAACTGATTTGGTCGATATCTTGGACAYCCCTCATCGYATTTGACAATGCTGAAACTACTATGCACCTGTAGATACAATATTGCGGCCGCGTTTCTCCTATTCTGTGAATATCTCAGAAGCTTCATGRTCTTTGCAGCAATCTCCCTTGCACATTWCASATGATCTAGTCAATTTCCGGAAACGTTTCCTCCATTCTCATCTATATCCTGGGTTCTGCATATTGTGACAGGCAAGGCTGACTCCCCATTTCCGCCAGACTCACGGCACAAGGGGCCGAAGTGCCCGTCATCTACTTCTTTGGCGACACCACCAACCGCGTCATCGATCTCGTCTACACCCTGATCGTGCAGGTTGTCAAACAAGTTCCCTTCGAATTCGAAAGCACGCTGGACCTCAGCGAGGCCAGATTCAAGGCCGCTCTGACAGGAAATGATGACTCCCTGCGCCCAGCCACACAGCTCCTCCAAGACCTCATCTCCATAGCGAATACACCCCTGCTTCTCATCGTCATCGACGGTGTACGCATGCTGGATCGCTCCGCAGCGACTCGGGCCCAGCTGAAGGACGTCGTTGCGGCGCTGACAGTGTCAATGAACGCGTTCGCAACCCGTGGAGGAGTACCTGGGACATCGGCAACGGGTGGGGGCGGCAAGCAAGCTCTGAAGATCCTCTTCATCACAGATGGTTTCACGGATGCATTGGTGGAGTTGAAGGGGAAAGAGAGGATGAATCATATGGACTTCGCGGGGGAGGACGATGAGGCTGATGGAGTGCTTCTGGAATTGACAATGAGACAGTAAAGGGGCGGGAAGCTGCTAGGAAATCTGACATGATTAGAGCCTAGCAACAGAACAGGAACTATCCTGCCAATATGACATGCTCTCATTGGCATTTTCCTTCCCACGAAGACCTACTCTAGAACCCATTACGTTTCTGAGGTGAATGAGCACAGCTCCAGCGGCAAGGGTTAAGCAACTCGACCCGCTGAATAAGAATGAATTGAAGGAGGAAGGGGGCGAGTGGCTGAAACGGGAATTGAATAAGGGAGGAGCGGGCTGTCCGACAGCAAAGAGAACACGCTAGACTAGGGGGGAGCGGGCGCGCAGACCCAGGGGAAATGCACCCAACAAGCAAGCGCRGCSCGGAGGTGTGGGAGGGCGCCGAAATGGCATCTGCCGGTCAGCGATGTCAACTCCATCATCTAACGAAACGAGATCAATAGTGTCATTCTTTCAATCGTTCCATGTCGGTACAGGTTGATCGAAGCTCATGCCGGAAGTTCAGAGTCCAAGACGATCGAAGGGATTTGCATCAGTCCTCTTCCCTTGAGTATAACAGGAAGCATTTCCGGCTCACAATTTTCAGTGTAATCGTTGTCGAYTCTGCTRGCTCACGTTGTCCTTGTTTCGCMATAACTAC
This sequence comes from Ramalina peruviana, assembly GCA_001956345.1. NCBI lineage: Eukaryota > Fungi > Ascomycota > Lecanoromycetes > Lecanorales > Ramalinaceae > Ramalina > Ramalina peruviana. The sequence goes on along the minus strand of MSTJ01000221.1, from coordinate 10,945 downwards.
GACTATCACCTACTATCYCAATACGGCTCCTTTTCCGAATCGAGGGTCAACTGCTCCGAGCGTGWTTAGGATATATACAATCAGGCTGAAGAAGGGGTCAGGTCGCATTGGCCCCCACAATGGTCAGCCTGGCCTCCCATGTCAGATGTTTSATAGGGCAATGTTGAGCCATCTTGCTTGACTCAAAAATATAACATCATGTTCTCGATTCTGTTATCGTCCTCTTCGCTACTWTTTGTAGGTGTTCGAAGGAAGTATGGATTCTTTTCTTAGCACTTTTTTGTCTACCTCATTAATTTCGTTGCATCTCCTTCCAATTGGCGATCTCACAGTCTCTCCCCTCRATAYTTAAGAGAACTTTCTTGTTCAATAAGCTCAGTAGCAGAGTCAGCACTGTSTCAGGTGTCCTACCTCACAACTTTCACGCTTCACTGAATAGTAATCAMACARATCTGTCGTTCTCGACGGTATTCTTTGCCTGTGAAAACGCGCGCTTCGTTCTTGACATGGCTCGGGACGACACAAGACGTGAGGTAAAGTATCAAACCMTTGTCCGAGAAGGAGTCAACCAAATACAGGCCAACGCAAACCCCATCCGCGCTGATGCCTCTGGGCCATGGAATATTCTCAAAGCTTGGTACCTCTTTCTCGTCCATCTGATGGCATGTATCCTCCTCTGTGTCATAATCACCCAACGRWTCAACAATTACCAGTTCAAGACGGGATCTCCACCCGCACTTTACACATCCGAGTTATATCAGACACAAGTCACCGGCCTAATATCTCTCGCGCTCGTCCTCATCAGGCTCCTGGCCGGCTGCTGTTCGGCTTTTTTAGCTTGGAATATTATCTTCATTCAGCTCGAAAAAGGCGGAATCACGCTGTCAGAGCTGACGCGCCTTGGTACATACCGSGTCCCGATGGTACCTTGGGGACGCCCCAGGTCTCAGCTATTGTGGTCATGTTGGTTTGTTGGTGCTATCGTTCTTTCATGGCCACAGAGCTTCGCTGCTCCTCTTGCCAATTCGTCGATTGCGTGGATACCTTCCTCGCGGCTATCACGTACACCAACCTCAGTCTCGATAGGAACTATTGGCCARTTCGCAGACTGGGCTTCTCTTCCATACGAAGATATGCGAACGATAACAATTATCAATGCAGCGTCGATGGCTGGCAAGGATCCCAGTTACGCTTTTAACTCAACCGAGCTACCTCTCCGCAGATATTTTCCCCTGACCGAAAAGATACCTGCAAATAGTACAATCAGTCTCACACTCCCTTACATCGATGTCAACATACGTTGGATCGATGCAGCAAGCGACAATCGATCCCAACATGTCGGTGACTCCAAATACGCCGACATAGCGAACCTTGATTTCTCAATCAGGCTCAATGGTTCTATCTCGGTCATCAGAAATGACACGTGGGACGCGGAGAGAGCCACTCCGCAGGCTGCATCAAAGATCCTGGGCACGAGRCTGATCGCCGTCAAAGTCAACACCGTGGGAACCAACGATAAGCTCCCTAATGGCTCGGCACGGAAACAGGATTCACCATGTCCTASAACTTCGCCTTTCTTTGGCACTTTGCCTAGCGTTGGCCAGCAAACCACTTCTTACTTCGGGGGTGATACTTGGGCAGCGAACGATTGCTTTGTCCTAGCTGAGGCCTCAGTCACAGCCGGAGCGGTGAAAAGCACAAATTGTACTGTGTCTCCTGCTGGTGYTGTTGACCATATGGCTACTTGCAGCGTCACACCTGATRGTGATGTAGTCGAAGACGACTGGCTCGCCGGTCTGGGCTTGGACTTCATGTCCGAGACKATGAAGTATATTGTCATGCTTAACCTCACGCAACCGTGGATGCAGGACAACCTGGAAGACTACACCATTGGCATGTTGACMCTRAGTTACCATGCATCCTGGAGCTCTCTTATGGAAAGATTGGGCAACGGGACCATACCCACTACTGTCAGGGAAGCGGAGTCCGTCGTCCGTGCCACTGTCGATCTCACCCGAATCTACGTCTGGCTTGGCATGAGCMTCATGCTTACCATATCTGCGTCGTTCCTGGCTGTTGCAACAAATTTCAGTACGACCAAGACGGTCCGTGATACTACGCTTGCAGCATTGGTGATGGATCTTACCGAGGTGACACATAGTCGCGGCGCGAGCGGACTGTGCAATGCGGTGGCGCTGAGCAAGGAGGACAGCCAGCTACCAAGGATGAGGATGGAAAGCAAAGACGATCGTRAAGAGGGGTCTACCTGCTGTCGTAGAGTCGTCTTCGCTCATGATGAGGTTGGTGTCAATGGCCGTCCCCTTTAGTAAGCCCTAGCGATATATATACGTCCTTCCGGCACTGTCAGGGAGATTCATGCTTAAAAGGCCTTTGTCCAATCGCCCAGACTTTCGGGCGGAGAAGCGTGCAAGGGGATTGAGGCGTTTCGGTGCACTTTGCAGACTTTCTCAACTCAAGGGATCTAGATGTTGTCAGGCTCGAGGAAGCCCAGAGTTTAGAACCAGAAAGCGATCGATCGATTCCTTACCATTCTCTGAAAGCAGTATAGGCTATATATGATGCCAGGTCCTGGGGCCGCGAAGCATAAACCGCAGGAGAACGTCTCGTTGACGTGGCATCTTTCCGCCAGTATATAAATCCCATGTGTGTTTGACATTACTTTCATTCCGTGAAAATTCAACGCTTTGCACGAGACCATGGATCGCACTCCGCCACCTAAACGGGACGTTGACCGGGGGGACATCCTCAAGGGAGTCTCCTGGGCACTCGCAATCATTGCTCTATGTTTTGTCTCTTTGCGAGTCTATTGTCGAACGCTCATTACAAAGAACATGTGGTGAGATGATTGGATGATTGTACTCACCATGGTACGCCAATCAGCGTCTTCAAGCCAAAGTTCTTGTGCAGCATGATTGACAATGGGAACACAGATATGGTCTTTGACGTTCACCATCATGTGGACAGTCTACGCATATGTCGGCGGCACGAGACATGTCTTCTACCTCTCGTTGCCCCAGCAGGAGAACGCGCTCGCGCTCAAGCTCAATTGGATTTCTCAAACCTTCTGCGTCTTGGGCCTGGCCTTCGGCAAGCTCTCCGTTGGCTTTCTTATCTATCGCATCGGCGTGCCCAAGGCTTGGACCCGCTGGCTGCTCTACTTCTTCATGACCAGCCAATTCATCCTCTTCTCCCTCGCAGTCATCTTCGTTTTCGTGCAGTGTCAACCCGTGACAAAGCTCTGGAACTTTACCGAGGCGGGTAGTTGTTGGGATCCTCAGGTGTTGAGTGTGTGGACTATCATTTGTTCCAGTAAGTCCTTCCCCCCCTATCTTGGATTCCTCTCCGCAACTTGTCCTTGAGGAAAATGTGCCTATTCAATGACTAAGGCATTGTTATTAACCACCATTATTGCAGGCTGCTACGCTTTCCTCGACATCGCCCTCGCCGCTATCCCCGTCTCGGTCATCTGGTCCCTCCAAATGTCCTTCTCCAAAAAGGTCCAACTCTCCCTGATCCTCTCCATTGGCATCTTTGCCGCCATCTGCGGCGCCATCAAGACCTCCAAGCTTCCCTCCGAGTCAGCCCGCTCCGACTTCACCTGGAACACTGTTCCTCTCTTCATCTGGAACAGCGTGGAGATCAACGTGGTCATTGTCGCCGCTTGTGTGCCAACTTTGCGGCCAGTGTGTTTGATTCTTTTTGGACGGCCAGGAGCAGAACATTACGGTAGGAAGGGGGTCACAGGATCAAGCAGGAGTGGAAAGAAGAGTCGTGGGAAAAATGCGTATGTGATGCATTCGGATTCGCCGGATGGATTTGTAAGGCGAATGCCCAGTCCAGTTGGTGGGAGAAGAGGGGATGGGATGAGCGGGGTGCCAGATATGGAGAGGCAGTACGGTTATCGGGATCCTGAACCCGAGGAGGGGAGCAGGAAGGGTATCACGCAAACTGTGGAGATGGATGTGAGATATGCGGATGGGGAGTCGTTGGAGCGGGGGCAGAAGTACGGGAATACTTGGGAGAGGTAGGCATGCGGCAAAGCAGACGTTGGATCGCAGCGCATCGGATGGAGATTCGTACCTTGTAAGTTAGGTGAGACCGTGCGGCTCAAGTCAAGTGTAAGAACAAGCGTGGTCATGATGGATGAGTAATGAAGAGGTAAAAGATTGGTAATAGTGGCAACAGTGACCTCAACAGCCCCCAACTACAAGGCTTACTTTATAGTCGAAGAAATTTGGTCACTATGAAGGGTCTCGCGATGGGTACTGCATTCACCACGAAAGGATAATGAATAACAATTTATTGTTTTTCACTCCCAAAGGCCATGGACTGCATTGCCATATACTTCCGTCACCTTTTCGCTTAGAGGATCATCTCTACCACTCACTATCGATCACCGCCGAAGTTCCGTCATTCCGAAGCGATATGGACGTCTTGTGGGGAATCGATGAAGATGATTGGCTGTCATGCAAGGCCTCACTTTGGCCTGCTTGGCCTTGGCAAGCATCAGCCTTGTCCGGTTCTTTTTAAAAACATTACCCTGCCCACGGGATCAGCTTTGTCAATGGGCAATAGTAGAGCACAGGAGAGAGCTCGCCCAGAATGCCTTCGGACAAGTCATCCAGTCGTCCGAATCCCAGGAGTCATAGCTGCTCCAGCGATCGAGCCACTGCTTTTCAGGTTCTGTTATCAACATGGATATGGCCGCTATTCAACTCGTACTCACATAGGCCACATGTAAATGGCCAGGACGAGGAGCCGTTTGCACTGGGTCCTTATCCACTCCGTCGATGGAATCCGACGAGCCCTATCGCGCCCGCACTCAAGCGAGTCGGTAGGCAAGTGGAAAGGAACTACAAGCAGGTCAGGGATATTCCGCGGCGAGAGAAAGACGGGCTCATCGGTGGAAAGATCCAGCCGACAAAAGCGGCTGTGGAACTTACTGCAAGAACAGAGGGACAGCAGCTGTCTCTGTCTCCTGTGGCGAACGGTCACTGCTTTTCCGTATCAAAATGGAAACGGGGACCAGGGAGGAGCAAAGGATGGAAGCAGAGCAGATTCGCGGATCTACGGGAATGGCGTCGCTATTCAAATTCTGATGACTCCAGAATTAAAACATTGTTTCAGTGGACTATCGATGTGCCTCGTCTCGCTGCTGGATACGGGCCGCCTGCAGCAACACAATTGCCGGGAACACCCGATGATATGCTCAAAAGCTATGGGTACAGGCCAAAAGGATCTGGCCGGATCTGTCGTTCTCATTTGCCAACAGACAAGAAAAGAGCGTATGTAGCGGCTCGTGGGGACAGCAACGCATACCGTGACTCTCTTCTGAGATCTAGAAGACGTAAGTCTAAGGATGGGGTGAAGGCTTCCATAAAAAACGACGTCGCTGTTCGACACCCCCGCGGATACGCTGATCTAGAGTTCTTGAATGACGATGACGATTCTGGGGACAGTCATGATGACATTGTGCCAAACCGAAGATCCAACCATACATCATTAGCGCCTCCTAATTCGATAGGGGCGAACAGTGGTAGGCAAGCAGCAAGAAGATTCATACTTCCATATGAATCTCACATCGGCGCCATCCTTGGATGCCGATTTGGAATTTCAAGCTACATTCACTCGGAGCCCTGCTACGATATCTACGTTGTCGAGGATCTCTTACACGAGCAGGATGGCTTTGCCAAAGTGTACACAATCCGTGGTACAAAAGGCAAAGAGCGGGATGCCCGGCTCAAGAACCTCAAGCGCAGCACTAATAATGCTTGTCTCATGGCGTCTATCGATCAGAATGGGCAGAGATGGCTTGTATTCTCTGCCAATCTTGAATTTGGCAGAGACAAGAAAGTCTCTCTTGATCCACTGGAATGGCATGGAGAAGACGCTTATCAGACGCACTTTCCAAGCATTGACAGCAATCCGATCGACCATCACGCCCAATCATTCACCTTTTTAAAGTCTTACGCCAGCTGCTTCCACAAATCCAGAGACGGAGCTGAGGCTGCTCCCTCAACCAAAGCTCAACGAGCGCGAGATCGACAGCGGTGCAAACGGCAGGAACGAAGAGCTATCAAAGCGAGGGCACGAGAAGCTGTCGAAGTCAAGAATTTTCTATCTAAGGAGATGGAGGGTTCCATGGAGCAAGCTTCATCATTTGCGGAGCCAGACAAGGTGTCCAAGAAGGTAGCTGCTCAGGATGTGAATGGTCAATGTGACTCCACAGAGCCAGCTACATCTCCCATGGTCCTCGGCATGACTCCGTCATAAGAGGGGGAGATGACTGACGGGCAGGATCGGGAGACGTGGAAGCAGTCGAGGCTGTAAAGCCTCGACTCGAATGGTATTTTCCACTCCAAGGATATGCTCGAATCGAAGGATATACTCCACGCGAAGGATTTTCTCCACTTGAAAGTGGGAATGCTTTTCTCGAGCGGGTATATAAGCATTATCAAGATTATTGCTTCCACGAATAAAGCAAGGCCCTCAGCTATGCCGACTTTCGACAACTGATATCCAAAGAGTAACACTATTTGGCGGATACACCTCAGCCATGTTTGCTGGAAGATGGGCACTACCCCATTAGGATCATCATCTCTCGCTGTGATCCACAGAGATCTCTGAAAAGCTCGTGTTCTCATATCGGAAAAAGTGCTGAATTGAGCAATCGCACCTACATGTATGAGGCCATTCCACATGGCCTCTCGGACTTTCGTTCTCTTTGGGCGCATACGGGATTTTTCCAAGATTCTCTGCCATGCTGGGAAACAACAAGTATATGACCCGAGGTATTTGATCGCAATGCTGGGATAGAAGTCAGTATCCCAATTGCTGTCCGCGACTCGTCCCTATTAGGATGGCGAGAAATGAAGTGCTATGTACAGCACTTTACCTTGATTTACCAAACCCTTGACATAGTAGCTACAGCTTCTGAAGGAACGAAACATATGCAGCGTCCCAAAGTTAGGATTAAGCTATCCTCCATATTGCTTTGCGTCGCAAAATATTCTAGAGATGTTGGTAGCAATTGCACGACGAGGAGATTGGGATTGACGGTAATAGTGCCTTTATTCTGTGTCTCTTTGCAATATGCATATCAGCATAATATCATGGATGATAGTGTAGTGGAGGTAATTAAAGAAAGAAAGAATTTGGGAAGTGCGGAGGAAATATAGTCTACTATGGTATATAACGAAGGATACCTATCACTTCAGGGCAGCGATAGATAATGTATAGATGGTGTATATAATGTGTCCGATTCTGACTTATAAACGCAGGGTAGCCTGGTTCACAAAAGACTGATCTTCATCAACGAGACGTGGCAAGCACGAATGTCTCAGATGCCTTGGTCGAATGACAACCTAAGAAATTAAGCAAACAATCAAGTGCAAAACTCAGCAACAGGCGACTGCTAGACCAATTGTTTGGGGGAGCAGTCGCCCGTTGACATGGTCATCCATGGATCCACTCAACCCAGTACCGCACCACAAGGAGAACAACAAGCCTCAAACAGAAAGAGATAACAGTTTCGTTCCTCACGAATGTATAGCAGCGACGCCTTCGATCGTATCCTCCTTGTTGATAAGCCATATTTTCGAGCCTGTGTCTTAAGGCGCCAGTGTGATCTCGTCTCCATTGGGTCGGTTCTCGTGTCTCCTCATGTGTCTCTTGATGTTGTCTTTTCGGCCCTGCTGACCACATATTGGGCATGTGGCATGGCGCCCCTCATGCTGGATTCTCTCATGCCGTGCGCGATCTTTCTTTATGGAGAAAGTCTTGGCGCAACCCTTGGTACACGGGAATCGCACGTGAGACTTCTCGTGGCGCTGAAGGAGTTGCATGGATGCAAAAGCGCATGGGGGTTCCTGTGGGCGGTGCTGCAGGCATATTTCGCACGTGAAAGCTGGTGTTTTAAAGATGGCAACAGGGCGTACAAAGTCGTTTCCGGGATGCTGGGTGAGCGCTTTCAATGTATTGGCTTGGGAAGCACTGGCTGGAGGGAATGCCTGGAGGGGCGTCTGAGGCGTCATGGAAGCTGACGATGATGGAAGAGAAGACCCAGTCAAAGTTGGCGGCTGGCTGGACATGAAGTCTTCTTGCTCGATATCGATCGTCGGATCAGCAGGCGGAAGGTCGGGCAATGGGATATTGTCTGAAGGGTAGAAGGCATCGTTACTGTTGGTGTAATCGTAGTTCAGATCGAAATTCGGTCCAAGGAATAGACTCTTGCTTGTGTGGTCCTGTGCGAGTTCCTCACGGTCTAAGTTCCAATCGAAAAACTCCCCCGAGCCCGCGAGTGCATTGACATGTTCTTCTGTCTGCGCGGTTGATCCAACCGAGTAATTCTCATATTCTGATATACCAAACTTTGTTGGGTGATTAATATCTGAATAATAAGAACGTGCATCGATTGTATCCTGCCAAGCGCTTTCGAAGGAAGCAGAATTGTCATTTGGATCGGAAGATAGGTTGTCATGTTCTTCTGTCTGCGCGGTTGATCCAACCGAGCAATTCTCATATTCTGATGTATTAAAGCTTGTTGGGCGTTTAATACTTGAAGAATGAGAAAGTGCATCGATCGTATCCTGCCGAGCGCTTTCGAAGTCTTTAGGACCGGAAGATGGGTTGTCAGGAAGGCAAGCTAAGTCTGGTTCCTCTAAGGGCCGATCGAACAAGTGACGTGATTCGTGAGTTGTATTCCATACACGTTGAAGACTGTCGTCGAATTGCGGCGGGTGGTGATGAGCGTTACTTATGTGATGACCATTATGACCCTCAGAGATGGCACCCGCGCGAAGACAGGAAGTCCTCGCGCAAGGTTACCAAGGGTTGAAAAGGGAATCCTATGATGGAATTTGAGTCACTCAATCGCTACTTCACATATTGAATCAGACATCATACCTGCCGCTGGACAGAATCAGGGAGTTCAGGGTATGGGTCAGGGCCGAAGCCCAACAATACTTGACGCGAAGCTGTTCGGTCCTAATACGTCGAAGACGAGACGAGTCGATAGACCTGAGCCGAAGCTCAGTCGTCTGGGAAACCACAGGGGCTTTTGCGACGATGAAAGGAACGGACGAGACAGGAATGAGGGGAGCATGGTGCTTATAAGGCATCTATTGCAGATCGGTGTGGGTAGCCCAAGTCATAGAATCGTCGTCTCATTGGTGGCCTCAGAGCTACATCGATTGGCTTTCTGTGAGGGCCTCACAGCTACTTTGATTGGCTCTCTGTGAGGGCCTCACAGCCTGCTTTCGGCTGTGTATCATTGGATGTATGCAGAGGCCTCGACGCCTTGTCAGACTTGCAGCATGCATAGCGGCTGAAGCGGGATCGAATGTTGATCAGAAGTGGTGCCTTTGCGCCATCGCCGACAAGTTGCAGCCTTGGTTGGAGTTCAGCCGGTGGCTGGGACCGGCAAAATAACAGGGCAGGGACGTGATTTGCCGCCGTCAGGTGGCGACTGCACTCATCCCACCAATATGGTTTCTTCTGATTAAGCACGCGCTTCAATGAATTCATTCATGGAGGATCCGAATTCTCGTACGCCGTTTGGTGCGTGAAGAATTGAGGCCTCAAACATGGCCCAGTTGTCGACGGGTGGGGTCCTCAAGGCCTTTCCTCGACTCCAGTCCCGTCTAAGGGGATTGTGGCGACTCTCTGCATTAGCTCGCCTGATGCACGAAACAGTCTAGGCATCAAAGATTGATGAACCATACGTCAGATCCAATGATGCGCCGTCCTTGTCTTATTCAGCATGTCAGACGCACGGCCCGCAGAGGGTCCCGTAGCATTATAGATTAGGGGATCGAGGTAATTCGGAGCTCTTTCTCGCTCATAATGGTTAACGAAACGGTTGAGGCCTCCACCCACCGTCTATGATATCGCCTGCCAGGGCAAAATGACGCCTTTGCTCGCTGCAGCACACAAAGTTTCTGCACCACTCTCAAGCATACCGCTTCTTCCCTAGGATACGGTCCCAAGTTGAGGCCTCTCACCAATGGGCAGTCTTGTCCTTTCACAAGGTCGTATGGCCTCTACCATATCCCATGTCATCAGCATGGCAAAATTGAGGCCTCATTCCCTGGATCTGGATGGCTTTGCCACCCCAGTGTTGTGAGGCCGAGCTTACAGGCTAATGGTAATGTCTACATTTCCTGTCAAGTCGAATATAAAAGCTTGAGATGGGCGCTTGCTTTGTGGTCTCAGAGCTCGCTAGATCTCAATTGCCACAAGCTTGACAGCATCCCTAAACATCTGTACATCATTTTCTATCTTTTTCGAAAACGCTTCTCAGAATTTTCTTCCAAAATCAACCAAGTACAAGACAATGCCTGAGAACATTCCAAAAGGAACTCAGCAAAGCCAGCTCGAAGTACTCACGTCTGGTGCAGGTGCACAATTCGAATCTCAACCCTATAGTTATGCCAGTCCCAAGGATCTTGAGCTGGAGCTTCCAAGCAAGGACAAGCATTCGAGCCAGCTCTCTACGCCGATCAAGGCCAACGACAAGGCTCGTCGCCAACCATCCAACGAAGAGACACAAGCTCGACAGCTTCACCACGGCGTCAGGAAGCCCAAACACGGTGACAAAAAGTCTTGAAAAGCTCACTCGCCCACATCAAATCCCAAGACTGCAGGGCGGAAGAGACTCGACAAAGGAAAGTGAGCTTCCCGGGTGGCATCAATGGCAGCCGCGATGGAAGGATATTGCGAGACCAAAGTCTAAGCTCGCCAGAGGATGATCGATGATGAGAAAGGGGAGTATAGCGGGAGAATATGAGAGGCTGAGTCCGAACTGGGGATCCATTATGGTTTTTACGACAGGGATGGCTGACAGAGAGATTAATTGAGCAAACGTAATCTCTGTCCTGTCAAAAAAACCAAAAAGGAAGCCTCCAACTTTCCTTTTCTTCTCTTC
>MSTJ01000220.1:0-25524 GCA_001956345.1 Ramalina peruviana | reverse complement strand
GACTAGATGAAGAAAAAAAAAGTCTCCTGTGAATTGGCAAAAAGGCAGCAAACATGACCTCAACAAGCTCTGATTTGAACACATCGGACGAGGGCAAGCGGTGAGTGAGTCATGTATGCAGACTGCTGCAAGCTCCCCGCTCATAGCAAACAACAGCTACCCAATCCCCAGCCATCAACATCGTGCGGACTATGGCCCACCATGGATAGGATGGCTACAGCGCCCATCAAGGACTTTTGGGGCGATCGTATCATAGGTTCGAGATCTTTTGTCTTTCATTGCTCCGAGCCTTTCGCCCTGAATGATTTTTTTCCCCCAACTCTTTCGTAATCAGAAAGCGGATGATCGCAGGGTGCAAGCAGCCTTTACTTTCCTTGAGAAACGCAACAAGCGTTGTCGTCTGCACGCCTCCGCATGCAAAAAGGACTGGYATTTCATGATGATGTGGGGAGGAAAGCATTTGACTGGCATTTCATGATGATGTGGGGAGGAAAGCATTTGACTGGCATTTCATGATGATGTGGGGAGGAAAGCGTTTGACATGTGCATCTGACTCGTTCAAAAAAGGGCAGGAGCATTGCAAGAATGACACGGCCAACGTAAATAATAGGAATGGACACAGGTTCATGAACCGCTCAACAGAAGACCCGGCCTTCAGAGCTTGATTGAATTCTCTTTCGCATTTATTCTACTTCAACTAAATCGAAAATCCGAGAMAAATCCCTCGCCTGCGCCTGCTTTGTCTGTGCCGCAGAGTCGACTGGTGCTGTTGGCGTCGTGATGACTTGATACTGGTGCCGATCTGGAGCCCTGTCTTGATGCCATTGTGGAAGGGTGCAGGGTCTGGTCTTTGAACATGATGTCGCCACCCTCAGTGCTGGCAGGGTAGGAATCACGGATTCGCTGGGAATCTTTTGTGCGTACTTTGCGAGGTGTCCCTCTGCAGGCAGTGAGGCTGGTCCAGAACCGCCGGAAAAGGCGTTTCGTTGCAGTCTGTGAAGAAATGTAATAGACCAACCCGTTCAGAAATCCCTGCAATGGCAAGCCGCAGATGGCGACATAATTGAGGCCGAAAATGACATCGTCGGGCTTGATGACGGAGACAAGCCGGTTGATCGATGCGGGGATCCAGCAGATGATCATCGAGAGGAAATAGAGAAAGGCGATGCGTGCATACAGCCAAGCCTCGACATTCTCCTCCGCCAAAGCTGCATTACGCGTCAGAGTCGGCAGGCGGAGAAGCTCAGGTCTCGATCTGCTGTCATAAGGTGTCCCCTGGATGACCACGGTGTATGGATTCTTTGTCTTTCCCTCCTCCGCCCGGTCCTGCGAACCAACCCTATCGAACCCTGATCCGAAAGGGTTCTGCTCTTCGTGCCCGCCACTCTCACTATGCGAGAAGACGATCTCGATGTCGGTCGTTATGGTGCCTGCAAATGGGTTCTCGTTCAAGGGGTTGAGGAGGCCAACCAACGAGCGGCGATGTCGCCACGCTTTGGCCAAAGCTATGCAGTAGATACCCAAGGCACCGAACAATGCTAGCCAGACGATGGCGTAGAGGGTCGCTATTCGTAGGAAAGCCCATTCCGGGGCAATCCAGCACCACAGGATCGCTGGACCATACACCCTACCCCTCTCCTCCGTCCTAAGGAAGATGTATACGGCAGCCGGGATCAGCGAAAGCCCGTAGCAAGCAGTCAGATATTTCCATTCCTGCTTCTGCATCCGTTGCGTGGTCCAGCCACGGAAGAGGGCGAGATAGACGTTCCATGCCATGCATAGCGCCCAGAAGCAATCGACTCCTCCAAACATCTGGAACAAGAATGCCTGAGTTTGGCACAACGACGAAGCCTGTCCGGCGTGGAGGCCATCACGGGATATGAAGCCGACGATGGTCGATCCTAGGTTGCTCCAGGCAGCGTAGAAGATGAGTCGGTTGACGGGCTTCTTGAATCCTTCACAGAAGAGAAATGTATAGACCACGAGTAAGAATCCCAGCAATGAAAGCGCCGATGTGGTCCGTTCGGTGATKGTGATAGCGGTCAGCTGACCTGGGGTCAAWTCCTGAGCCATTGGGTTGCCTTCGTTGACATCGCCTTCCTCCAGTCACATATCAATGCTACCAGGACGGGAACCGCGTTCCTKCATTGCAGAAGCAAATGCACATTGGAAAATCAAAATCGGATTCTGAGGAGGGAGCTGAGGGACGAAGCATGTTATCTGCTGACAATCCAGCCCGTTATCGTGGTCCAACAAGGATCCATGTCCAGAACCATTCCTGCTTGCAAGGAACCATGGGTTGTTTTTCAGGGGCAAGCCTGTTTCCCAGATGGTCGAAGAGAGGCTATCRTCTTGGCTGGGCCATTGGTGATTTGAACTTGGAAYGATCAACCATTTCAAGCCAGGATGTGGTCTCGCTAACGTCTGTCATTATCAAGATYAATTGGAGCAACCATGGCTCTAAATATCTTTACGGTTAAAGAAGCCCCTGACTTGGAAGAGGCTTGCCACCAAAACAAACTTTATTGAAGGGTTAAGGCTGACATCGCTCGACGTTGGCGTTGCCCCTGAAAAGCTTGGAAACGTTCCCCCAAGCTCATCCAACAGCATCCCGTCTCCTCCCAGATCTCCAGTATGATGTTGGGGCCACGTCAAGGTATCAACACTGTCTTGTGGCCTTTGAGTAAGAAAACAGCTCGGGCGGCATCATTTGCTCACTTTGTGGGTGAGTCCAGGACAAAGTATCCTGCATATCAGCCCTGATAGATCGTCGTCGCTAGCTGGTCCACCGTCTTGCCTAGCGCCATTTGGTAGATGCGCACCAATGGCGTGCGATACCACTGCCATGTGGACCTGTCCCCCACGTGTCAAATGTACTGTACCTGCATAGGAAAGTCGTGGTAGGCTGGTAGCTCTGTCACGGTGTCACCGCATGAATGCTGCACACTCTCTTACCTGAATAATAKGAAAAGGCTGCAAGGAKGAAAGCCTTGCTKCCGAGGTTCCCTGGYAGTCGTATGACACGTGACTCGGATTATAATTCTTCCGGGCTGAAGACATGGACTCACTTGGACAAGACACCATTGCTGACCGCTTTGGAGCATCAAACTTGGATTTTGATACTCCCAATGACGAATCTGGACTCYTCTGTGGCTACATAGACYGACACCATCATCGACTCCTACATCGACTCAGACGAGTCCACGGGAGCAGTCGGCCTTTTGTCTCTTAGGAGGTCGAGCGTCGACTTTCTTCTCAATCTGTCAGACAGCACTGGAGTCAATCAAGCAACCGGGGCCCATCCCTGCTCCTGATGACATGATTATGGAAGCCTGTGTCAGGGGGGATGAAACAGGCAGTTGCACTCCACCGCCCTCGCTGTCTTTTGATTCACCCTCAGATTCTTCCGTCTCGATTTCGTTGAATAAAGGACTCTCCTTCTTCCGTCTCCTCAGCCGATGTGGCTTCTCCTTCTGCCAAATCGTCGTCCGCAGCGGGTTCTGTCTACTGGCCGCCTTCTTTGGCCYAACGACAATCCCTCTCCCTATCGCCTCCACCAACCCACTGACGTCGCTCCACCTGTCGGCTTCTTCCACCCCCTTCTCGGCCTTCACAAGCCCACTGACATCGCTCCCCCTTTTCGCCTCCTCCACCCACATCTCCAYCTTCACAAAGCCACTGGCRTTGCTCCACCCTTTGGCCTCCTCTACCCACGTCTCCCCTCGAACCAAGTCATCTTCCTCCGCCTCGCTTTTGCCAGGTAATGGAATATCTGGAGCAGCCGCGTGCCATTGGTATTSGCGTAATCGAAGCTGACACGCTGACACATTTCAATGCGGACTCTGAACCCCAACGGAGCAATGGAGGATGATATGGACGCAACTTCAATTCGGAGGTAGCTTTGATCCCCTTCGAGGGTGTATGCCTTCAGCTTCGACCTGAGACATCCGTTAGATTTCTCTCTGGCCACAGACTGAAGACGCTATCCCTCCCTCAGCACGAGAGACTGCCCTCAGCYTCGGCTTGAGAGATCTTCGTTAATCCTAGGCTATAGACTGAGGATATGATGCCTCCCTCAATACCATAGATCGCCTTCGCCTCGACTTGAGAGATCTTTCAGATCGTTCCCGGGCCCAGACTGTGGACTTCGCCCTACTCAATGCCAAAGATCGCCTTCAGCTGAGAGGTATTTTTCCACAGCATTGCCTTGCTACAGGCTGAGGACGTTACACCGCYYTCAGTACCAGAGACCGCSTTCGCTTCGACTTGAGAGATCTTTCACATCGTTTCCGGGGCCRAGACTATGGACCTTATCCGCCCTCCTCGATTGCAGAGATCGCCCTCAGCTTCGACTTGAGAARTTTCTCATATCACTCTCTCGCGACAGACTGAGGGCGTTACATCTTCCTCRTTCWYTAGAGAACGCCTTCGACAGGATCTCTCACAGAACAGGTCGCGTGCCCGGATCTGGCTTACGCCACCTATRGCTATTTCGAGCTCTGCTCCTCTCTGGTTTGGTTCCGAACAACGTCTGTTTCCCCYTCCACGAACTTACTCTGGCCCCGATCACGTTCAACTTCAGTGTGGACCATGGATTCCAGACATTCAACCCCGACGTTCAGAGKTCACTTGGTCACCGCGTACCTTGCCTTTCGGACAGCGCCGACAGAGCTTTTCYSYATCTCAGTGGCRTTCTGAATAGGAGCTGGGTCGAATCCCAGCGACAGTAGTGGAGCGCCAATGGTGTCACCGGATCTCTCTTCTTTCTACGGTTTTTCCTCAGGAACCGAGGAGGTCTGGAAAAGCCTGCTACCACGGCACCTTATTATGTTTGCGTTGAGCTACTACCACACTTACCGAACAGCCTGTGGCAACTTTGGACAGTGGGGAGTGAAGTGGGCTCYATTGTGCAACTAATAAGACCTTGCAGCCCTTCTCTTCCCGCTCCCCATCCTTCTCGTGAAGATTCCACTGACTGACGAAAGCATTCAGGAACATAAATAGACGGCCGATCATCCCATACCGTTCGCAAACAGTCATGAAACACTTAATCCACCCCACACCSATCTGTAACGATGCAGCCTACCTCCTGGTCCGTGCCAATTTCCGTCTCTCAACCCTGAAGGGAGTGTCCGAACCGCGTGCGTGCCACGCAAACGCGGCACACTCAAAGTCCAGATCAAGGCTATTGATGATGTGGTTGGTCAATCACAGGGCGGCTCGCCGACGTCTGGACCCTGTTTGATTCTGAGCCGTCCCAAAATCCCACGTCCCATCAAAGCGGGTCGGCGATTTTACCCGTGCCGTCTGGGACTAATAGATGTCACATATGACCCGTGTGTATGTCGTGGGGTGACGGCTGACCACTCTGGCACATGGCGATCGTGGCTGGCTCTCGAGCAGCTCGGTGTCTACCCTCGAACAGCTAGATGTGTCTTTACACACACACAGAATATTTCAAGGAGCTCGCGGCGCGAGGAGCACTTTGCGCTACTCCGAACACTCTATTTACTCAATTGTTTCGCGATTGCCACTCACCAGCCTGCAAAAGCCAYGGTACAATCCGGGATGGTGTGTGCCTGCTGCCGTTTGTAATGTCTCATAATGACATTTGGCCATCCACACCTCCGTACTCCAACAATCAACGTCTGCGCTCCTGTGTGCATCTTGCCTGAGATGATGCTTAATCAACATGGGCAGAATGCATGCTTCACCTCAATTCAAGCTTCTGACCACCCTCAAGTGGGAATTTAGTCTATGCCCGCCACGTCTGAATAGCTCAGGGGGCATCGAATCTCTTTGCGATGATCGCCAGACTGATTGGATACACACCTGCCCTATTTTTACSAGCCTTCAAMATGTCTTGACACGCATCACTCGATCTTCTCCAGATTCGCCATATTCATCTGCTTCAACCTGCCATGTTCCCAGCTCGAAGTTTKAGGTCTTGAGTTCCATCTCTGCYTGAGTCTTTCTGCAACTCAGTCAAGATGGGGTTTTGGAAGCTCCATCATATTGCGTTTGACAATGTCTTGGAGGCATGCACTGTCATATTGGCCTGGAACAGTGAAAGTCATCCGTCGTATCTGTATSCATCTRACAAGATYTACAGTCCCACCCAAGATGCCGCCCTSCTTCRCCTTGATGGCATCCTTTTCGCCGTGGTGCTTCCCCAAGTATCACTGGTTGTGTGATGACTATCATTGGAGTTTTAGCGTAGGTCAGCTGACGATCCCTCCTCTCGACTCTGTCATCTCCGAATATAGATTTCACGCTTTTCATTTCGCTGCCGCTCTCCCCTACATTCGAAGCATGACATCCAGATGCCCTCATTGGTCGTACTCAGCCCGCACCTGAGGCCGCTCCCTCATGCATTCAAACAATGATGTCCAGCCACCCTCATTGGCTGCATTCAGCCCGCACGTGAAGCTGCTGTTTCAACCTCCAAGTATCGGCTTGTTTGTAAGTAGATCAAGTCGGCTGAGGCATTCGTAATGGTTTGCCGTCTCTATTCTAGGAGTGGGCTGTCCTTCAGTATAAAAGGCCTGGGAGATCGCAACGAAATGTACGCAATCATAAAATCATTGCTCGGTACAGGATTACCCAACACAACCAGAATTTCAAAATGCATATCTCAAGCTTCTTTTTCTTCTTGCTCTTGTCCTTTTTCTCCTCGGTGAAATCCAAGCCTGTATCCCCACGGCAGGCAGCAAGTACAGATTTTGGTGGTGCCAACAATTACTTCATACACGCAGCAAGCCCTACTGTCATCCAGGCCTGGGTCTCCTCCTTGCAAACATCAGGCGCCAAAATCATCCGACTGTGGGGTCAGTGTTCCTCCAATACTATAATTGCACAATCCTGACCATCATTGCAGTCTCGGCAAGTCCAGGAGGTGGCTGCGACAAGGGCACCAGCAAGACCAGCATTCCAGAGCTTGAGCCCGTGACACTTGGTGTTTACGATGGTTAGTCCTCCCATTGTGTTTGAAGACAATGGCTCATCTCTTACTCTAGACACCGTCCTCAACGCCCTTGACAAGGTTCTCGCCCTTACCTCTGCCGCCGGCATCAAGGCCATCATTTCACCCCACGATGCCGGCAAACTCAAAAATTCTGGAGGCATCACCTACAACGGCGTGGACCTCTACACCCAACCATCCACAACCTTCTACGGCGACATCAGCAACCCCGCCAGCGCCGCAGCCCGCCGTGCCTACCAAGCCCGCCTCACGCACATCCTCAATTACACAGGAGCAACCAGCCARAAACGATGGGGTGCCTGGTCCGCCGCCATCGCCGCCTTTGATATTCAGAATGAACCCATGGTGGGGCTGGACTCCACGGATCCTTTGCTCACGACGTCAGACTGGCTCTGCAGTGCCGCCAAGGTGATGAAACCACTTCTCGCCGGACCATTGGTGGCCACGGGTGGTGTTTTAGGAGCCTGCGAGCACGGCAGCAACTTCAGCCCCATCGCCACAACCTGCCCGCAAATCGATATCATCTCCATCCACGGCTTCGCACACGGCGCAACCGCCGCCGCCAACACCTTCCTCGATGCCGATTGTAAAGCTGCGGGGCTTCTGGCATCCGCAAAGACGGCCAATAAACTCGTCATTGTTGAGGAAATGGGGATTGACCCGACCGAGATCGGACCGAACTCGCCAACGACGTTCCAAGCCGTGACGAGTGACTATACCAATGGTGGGGTGCCGTGGCTGTATTGGCAGGTCGTGCCGCCTACTGATCCGGCGTGTCCGGCCCCTGCGGCTGCTGGAGGTGATGTCTATGAGCAGCCAACGACTGAGCCGGCGCTCAAGACGGCCTGGGATGCGGCGGTGGCGAAACCTGCTGCTCAAAGTTGGGCCGCCGTTTTCGGATAAATGTTCGGAGTGTAGATGGGAGAGGTGTGAATGGGAGAGAGATAAGGTGCGGTATGTGTCGACGAGTCTGTTTGACGAGTGTTTTTGTATGTAGACTGAGACTGAAGTACAGTAGAGAGAAATCCAGCGGCTCATCTTCCATTTTGTCTTTACTCACCAAGCTGAACCTCCAAACCTGTTGTCCATCTTGGAGTCGCCCTGTCATTCACCAGAGCCTCTTTGTCTTTCGCCTTCGTATCGTTTGCCTCTACCTCAGTCCCGCTCTACTCCGCCTCAGTCTCGCCCTCCTCCGCCTCAGTCTCGCTCTTCTCTCCGTACCGCTTTCCTTCTCCTCCGCCTCACCCTCGCTCTGCACCGCCTGCGTCTCTTTCCTGATGCTGATTTGAAGTCATTGTGCTGTTCATCCTAAGTCTCGCTCTTCTCTTCGCCTCAGTCTCGCCCTCCTCTTCCGACTGTGTCTCCCTCCTGGTGTTGACTCGGCATCATTCTCTCATTCTCGCTGTCCTCTCCGCCTCAATCTGTCTCCGCCTCAATCTCTCTCCGCCTTAGTCTTTCTCTGCCTCAGTCTCTTTCCGCCTCAGTCTCTCCCCCCCTCAATCTCTCTCCGCCTCATGCAACAATGAGCTTTCAACATCGAACAGACCAACAAACCTGTAACCACGATCCTCCTTGTCCTGATTTCCCTCGTTGCAGCCCAGCTCTCTTTTCAAAGCCACGAAAAGTTACCTTGAATGCCTATCGCTTGACGGATTTTTTTTATCTTGCGAATATGGAATCAAATGAATCGGATTGTTCTGATGTGAAGAGCAATGTTGCCTTGATGCAGTCTATTACTAAAACCCTTGAGAAGAACACACTTGTAGAAGACAAAAACTTCAGCTGGACTATTGCGAAGTAAAGCTGAATCAGCGCCTCGAAAAAGAAGAGTCTCCGCAGCAGACACTGCGTCAAGTACGGAAAGACCTCGGTTCAAGCTCCTCGAAAGAGACGACGGCGTATCTGAACGAACGATTGACGACTTTGGAAGTTGAAAACCAGAAGTTGCAAGATCGCCAATTGGCCCTTGTAAAACAATAAATACCGTTAACAAAAACAGAGGAAAATCCTGAAGAACACAATAAGGAAGTTAAAGATATCTTTCTAAAAAAGTTATATAAGATTAAAATTAATACAATTAAAACGAAATTAATTGAAACTAAAATCTTAAAATTATAATAGAATATTTAAAATATCATTATATAAAATTGTCACGAGCAAAATGCGTGATGCATATGAGTGAGTGGAATATGGGTGTGAAGTGTATGATTCATGGATATCTAGCTATGCAGATGCTGAGATATCTGAGTGCGCGCGAAGAGGCTAGGCCTTATCAGGCTAGATCTCGCTGATAAGATAAGATAAGCTGATAAGGAGTCCCCCATACAACATCCCCACAAAAACAAAAAACAACAAAAAACCGAGGTCCTCGTCGATCATAACCACCACAAAACGTCATCGATATCCGCATCGCCGATGGTAGAGGTGACCAGTGGGAAGCCCCGAGTGCAAGAATCATGTCATTTGGATGGGTGGTTGTTGAGAAACAAGGGTGGTTGAACATGCGAAAAATCGACCGAAAAGGTGACGAAAAGGGACCGGACCGGGAAGTAGTCGTGAATTTGTCAATCGGAATCGAGCTGAATCGCTCAAAAAACCTATCTCCGATGATTTGCCGAGTGAGTGCACGACCGTGCACTGATCCGTGTCTTGCCCTTGCTCCCTGCTTGTAGTCTACCTCTTGCGTTGTCCATCAAAGCCATCGTTTGTATCGAGGTGCCAGACGAGCACGGTCCTGTTGCCAGAAGGAGCATGCCTCGTCATGCATATAGCGAGCGGCGTTTTATGCTGTCAGTCCTGTCACGACAAGACCAAGCCGATTTGCATTCGTCACAGATGATATCGTCCCAATCAGGTCGATCCGGATCACGTTTGTGGCCCACTTGAGCCAGATCAAGGGATGTGAGGATGTTATGACGCCAGCGGGACCCAAATGTGCACCATCTCTTGTAGATTGCCGAAGGCTTGTCCGTGACATCCTTCATGCCAGCTTTGGTGACATCTCTTCCTTGTTTGTCCACTGCGAGTGCAGGTGTTTTGGCCGGAGCCTCTCTCTGTTGCGTTGGCTGCGTAAGTGAAGGAGACGGAGGAGTAGTAGCAATTTTGGTGAGCTCTTCGTCCTGAGCTGCTTGCTTTGTTGAGGTCTCCGGTTGCGGAGGTGGTTTGGCTGATGGGGATGGATCCGAAGATGTTGCACTCATTTCTGGTGCAAATTTGTTGAAGAGGTCTTGAAATGTCATGGGAGGTAACACCCGTGGGAGTGACACTTTGAACGACAATTTCGATTTCGATTCGGTGAGAGATTTGAGAGGTGCATATCTCATGTAAAGATCATGGATGGTGAGGTAGGATTTTGGTGAGAAGCTCGATGAGCATGATGAAGTGGATGAAGCCCTGGATCTTGCAGGTGAGGTTTGAGGTGTTAATGAGATCGATCCAGACGGTGTCGATTTGAATACTCATGAATATGAGTGTGGCGAGGAGCCTGCTGATGAGATTGATGAAGGCATCGTCGGTTTTGAGATGTCTGGTCAAAGACTCCGCTTGGTGAAGATGATAGGTGTGTTATATATCGTAAACCTGATCTTCTTCTTTCCCTCTCCTCTTACTTAGATAGCTAACTTAATGATTTCCTTTACCACCACATGCACAACAGTTACGATCGCTTGACGGATTTTCTTCAATCTTGCGAATGTGGAATAAAGTGCCTCGGAGTGGTCTGATGTGAAGAGCAATGTAGCTTTGATGCAGTCTAGAACTAAAAATTAAGAAGGACACCCTTGTAGAAAACAAAAACTCCAGCTTGTTGTCCGATTGTAGAAAACAAAAACCCCAGCCCGCTGTCAATTGTGGAAAAAGAGAACATCACAAGATAACAAAAGACCAACACAGAGCCAGCCAAACCAGACCAAAGACACCCGACTAACGGCCCAGGAGCAACCGATCCAACCGCTCCTGCAGCTCCTTCCTCCGCTCATCGCATTCTTCGTTGACCTTGTCAGACTCGACGTGGTACTCGTCCAGCCTGAATTGCTCCCGCAGCTGCCTCTGCCTGTCTTCCCTCTCTCCCTCCCAGGCCTCCAGCTGCGCCAACAACGAGTCTGGCTCTGCATGGCTACCCTCAGGCGGAACCACGGCTGCTTTGCCCTTTTCTTCGCCCTCAACCTCCACGTCGGTCTCTTCCGCCATTGGCTGGTCAGCAGGCAGATTTTCGACGTCGGGCTCGCCCCACCCTGCCTGCATGGCCTCGGCGATAAGTCGATCACCCTCAATTTGGGTGGAGTCGTCACGCCGTTTCTTGATAAGTCGATCACCCTCAATTTGTGCGGAATTGTGACGCCGTTTCTTCACAAGATGTGGGGTCAACATTATGTATCAATGTAGATTAGATGACATTGCAATGGACAAGCGTGAGACTTACGGGAATTAATGGACCGGCTGAAGCTCCGGCCGGAGCAGCGGGAGGCGCGCGGGGAAAGGGAGCCGACATTTGGGGGCTCGCAGAGTCGAGGCAGAAGGCGTTGTGGGAGCCTTTCCCTGATGAGTAAAGACTGTACTATGCGTAAAGAGGTATCACCGATTGGTATTAGGCCTATCACCCTGATACGTAACCCCCGTGCGTGGAGTAGCGACGCACAAGAATGTGGGGGCGCTGGCTTGGCCGGGTAGGCCGCAAACCATTCCTTATCGATAACGGGGCTGATCTCGTATGAATAGAATAGAGGTACGTGACAACTTACCACGGTAGAGCGACCAAGATCGCCTCGCTATATTGTTTTCGTCATGCGCCTGCTGCGGACAGACACCTTAGAAATCGAGGAAGTCGATCATTGCCTTCAACAGTCCTACGCCATACTGTCGCACGTATGGGTAAAGAATGATATTGACCGGGGTGAAGTGTCCTTTCAAGATTTCGCGCTTGCCAAGCAACACAAGAATCCTAACTTGTACGTGAGACTCTCTTGACATGTTCACTATATTGTATCTGGAAACCGAGGCCTCGTCATTGAAGAGATCAGGGATAGCCAGCGACGCTGCTTCACAGATCTTCACATGTTCAAAACTTGAGTCTCCGTATGATCAAGGAATTCCATTGACTTGAGCCACTAGAGCAAAGATCAGAGAGTGTTGCTCGCTTGCGAGGAAGAGAGGGAAGCAATACGTCTGGATCGATACCTGTTGTATCAACAAAGAGAGCAGCTCAGAACTCTCGGAGGCAATCAATTCCATGTTCGACTGGTACACTTTCTCAAACGAGTGCTATGTCTATTTAGACGATATCCTATGGGATACAGACAATGTACAGGTACGTTTGAACAAAGGTAAGTATTGTGCTCGTATAACTCCAGTCCCGCTTTGGTCTTGTTTGGCAGCGTGTCGTATAGTGGCAGCTCAACTCGGGAAAGTAAGAAAGTTACGTTTGGAAGTGTAAATTACCTAGTATTGTAGTCCAGAAAAATCTTTCTTATATACAATGCGATATACTCTGCATTTTCTGAAAATAAAATTATATTCCTGTATAAAACTTACTAATAACGTCGACTCGACCTGGACATCTATTACGATTTGCGTATATGAAATCATATGGAGACCTTGACTTTGTGATGTTTTGACAGATAGTGTGACACTGCGGTTTCCGCATTTTGATCCATACGAGGACAGCACTGACTTGATAGTGTTCACAGGAATCAAGGGTGAGCTTCCAACGAAGCAAGTGGTTCACTCGTGGATGGACGCTCCAAGAGCTCTTAGCACCAAGCGATGTCATCTTCTTCGACAAAAATTGGCTGGAGATYGGGGACGCCAARGATCTCTCCAAAGAAATCCATCAAGCGACAGGCATCGAAGGTAAATACCTGGAATCTCTTAAGCAAGCATCTATAGCCATGAAAATGAGCTGGGCTGCAAAGAGAGAGACCACGAAATGGGAGGATCGTGCTTACAGCCTTCTTGGTCTGTTCGACGTCAAYATGCCCTTGTTGTATGGGGAGGGAGAGCGGAAAGCTTTTCTCAGGCTTCAGCTTGTAMGTGTATAGTGCGTCCATCCCGGTTTATGACGCCTGAMGTGAAGATTACATGTTTCTGGTGCCAGCTTCCAGAGACTAAGCTAACATGCGGCCTCTCAAGGAGATAATCAAACAATCAGATGATGAGTCCATCTTTGCGTGGACATCCCCAAAGAACATCATCTTTGAGTATAGAAATAAGGGCATCTTTGGGCTTACGAGAACAGGAGGAATGCTTGCTCTCTAYCCAAGCTGGTTTGYCGACTCGAAGGACATCTTCCTGAAAGCATCCAAGGAGGATGCTAGAATGCCGTACGCCATGACGAACAAAGGCCTCCAGTTCAACRTACCAATCCGACACGGAAGATCTTACGAGTCACAAGTGTATGGCGAAAGGCGGTCGAACGCTACGGTCCCGCTCAATTGCTGGAGGAAAGTCCGTATTGATGTCCAGGACCAGAGAACCTGCGTGAAAGCTGCCACTGAGAGCAAGGAGGGAATAACAGCACAAGGCAACGAAATTGACGTGSAGGAAGAGAACGAGATCAGGGAAGAACGACAGGTTGACTCGGAGACGGACGACGGGTCCGAAGATTCAGGTAAAGGAACATCGAAGACGAAAGACATGGTGATAGCGATCAGACTGAAAAGAAAAGGCGGCATATGGCAAAGGACCAACTGTCACGGTCCATTTGAATTGAGGAAAAGACTTCCAGAGAGCTTCAAACAAGGAAGCAGAACAATGGAGCATCGAACTGCTATGGTCTATGTCAAGCAGGATGGATCCGCTCGTCTTGCATAGGATCTTGTGTTAYAGAAGATGCCAACAGCAGGCCGGCTGAAGGCATCAGGCTACTCTACATAATGGTTCGATGTTATTACGACTAGGCTCTTACGACCTGATTATATATCTTGACGATTTCCTATCGAAGTTAAACAATTCTCTACGACTACAAATTAGGGAACTACCGTCAAATGCCATGCATGGTCACCTGCTTACTCACCCGCTTCTCCAAAGGTTTTGTCCCTATATAGGTATTTTCTTATTAACAATAAACGATCATTCAATGAAGGGAACGATTCAGTCATTTCTTCCACTGACTACCAATGCTAACGCTCACACCGAGAAGCTCGCTATAGTCTTCCCTTATTCTCCAATTGCCCCAGCGACGTTGCAAGCACAAAAGCCAACCTCGGCCTGGAATTATTGACTTCGGCATAAACGATGTGGATGTGGGACGTTCGCGCCTGCCTGGATACATTCTAAGTTTTAAAGCTTTAGCATTATTGAATGTCTGGAAAATCGGGATATTGCATTGTGCCGTGGCGTATGAATTGTAGGTAAATCTCTGCGCAACACCATTTCTTAATTGACAATCTTTGATTATCCAACGGGTGAATAATTGCCTTCAGTGATGGCTCTATAGCTGAGAATTTCCCAGAATAATGATAATTACGATTAAATAAAAGCACATTGGGCACAGTATCATTCCATTAATTATTTTGCGATAGCTAATATTGGTAAACCTTACAATTCTTTTATATAGTGTGGTGGCATACGGTGGCGGACGCCAAAGTCCACGTACTTACACTACTTATTCCGATAGGAAAATAATATGTATTTACGGAAACGTATATCCTGATATTTAAGATATTGCAAGCGAGCAGATTCGTCGAACAAATCCCGTCTTTTTGCCCTTTGGTTGCTAACGATAGTCGAGTCGACAAATCTAACTCCTAAGCTCGAARGCTCTTYAATTATCGACAAGATGCGCTTTTCACAGGCTTTCTACGCTTTT
Source organism: Ramalina peruviana (assembly GCA_001956345.1). Classification (NCBI taxonomy): domain Eukaryota; kingdom Fungi; phylum Ascomycota; class Lecanoromycetes; order Lecanorales; family Ramalinaceae; genus Ramalina; species Ramalina peruviana. Next base: position 10,738 of record MSTJ01000220.1, on the reverse strand, counting down.
GTAGCACTTACTCTCTCCCTGAACCAAGGAGCTATRGCCGGAGCAGGTATATTTTCTCACTCAGACTTTCCCCTTTCCTTCAGTGGAATCCATCTCACACCACCTTTCTGTGTTTTTAGGGGCCTTCGTCAACGCCTGCATTGCCGTTCCCCCGGGTCAAGATCGGAAATCGGTCTTCGACGTCACATTCACTGCCGGTGGCAAGACCAGCTCTTGCATGAGTGTCCAAGGCAAGCACATTGCCACCATGACCGTGACAGAGCCAGGCATCACCTGCACCGGCCTCGGTTACGTTGAACAAAAGACAAGAAAGCGCTGTCTTTTCAAGTACGGCCATTGGGATCTGTCGTACACCGATACGCTGGGATTGTCTGGAGGCAAGACAGGGACTGTTTGGAGTCCGGGGGCGGCCCCCGGGCAGATTGGCAATATGGTGACATTGAGTGGCTACAGCCCCCGGACCAGGATATGCCGGAATAGTACGGGGGTCTGCGATGAGGGCGAGGGTGGCCCAGTTGTGGAGTGGAAAATAGGGACGCAGGGGCCGATCTTTGTGAGTTTGATTGTTGTTTCTCATGCTCTTGTGGTGACGCATGCGCGTTTGGTGGAGATGGACTGATTAGCTTTGCAGATAATTTTTCAGCCGTTTGCTGCGGATCTGGACGTCTAATGTATAGGGAGACCACGTGCTGGTCATTGATAATGCAACTTGCGCTTTCCTGATTCATTCATAGTGTTCGTTCAGTCACCTGCCAGACTCTGTCGAAGGAAGACGGTGTGGGGGAATCTTCGTATGGGAGGACAAGCGTCCTATGAGTCGCCTTTCAGATGTGTGTAGCCCGCATGAGACAAGCAGACAGGCCGTTTGGTTTCTGGCCCAGCCAAAATGGACACGGAGCTTGTCGCTTATTGCCGATGGTCTCCGTAGGATTTCCTTTGGCTACTAATGCCGTCCTCCATCAGCTTTCCAAAATGGCATGTAAAAGCAGCGGAGTGTCTTGGACAGTGACGACAGATCACGAGATCCACCCCAAAATCTGTGGTTGCCTGAAGCAATGCCACAATTTCGCTGAAAAGACAGTAATTTGTGACAGTCAGCTTACTCCAAATGGGTGTAGAGATGGCTACGTGCAGCAAGCCGAAATCCCTGTCGGTATTTCCTTTGTTGGTATTGCAAATTCTCAGCAACTCTCCGCGGACCTTGCTGAAATCGTCAAAATGACCAGCGAAAGACTTGCGACAGCAAATCTTTCATAAAGATCTGCTTCGTGGCTCTCTCTTTCTCAACCTCATTCAACAATTCCAATCATTTTGATCTGTACCCTCGAAGCTTTCTGCACTCCACATTTGCAAACTTTCCTCACCTGCCCCAAAACCTCGATCCCTTCTCACAGCTCTACCCACACGCATCCTCGCCCCCCAATCCAATGTCTTCAATTACCGATAACGCCCCCTCTGCGGCTCAACCAAGTCTCAAACCCTCATACAAAGACCTTATCACCAACAAGTTGAGACACATCAACAACACTTCGTCCGTCCTGAACTCATTGTACCACGCCAACCTCACCATTCTGCTGCTGTCGGCAGTCATCAAGCACCCCGAGATCAGCTTTCTCGTGATAGGCATCCACCTTTGCATCGCCGCTGGCACTCGCCTTGTCCTTTGGTCCGTTCGAATTGATGAGAACAACGTTGGCTCGGCCCTCATGGACGAATCCAAACTTTCTGAGGAGGTTGCGAAGATCAACCGCAAGCTCGAGCTGGAAATCGAGCGTTCGAGCAAGCTTGCGGAGCATAATGAACAGCTGCTCAATGACCTGAAATTGCAGAAAAAGGATCTTGCGGCCAAGCAGACGGGGTATGCTTCTGACTACTGGGACGGAAGGGAGATTACTGCCACCGAGAAGGAAGAGCTTGTGGGTATCTTTGAGAAGGCTTACGATAGCCTGAGACCCACTTCTGAAGCTGCAAGGGGACTGGTATTTCACATGATAGAGTGGAGTGCTGGATGTTAGGGGTTGGACATCTCACAGATTGCGCCCAAGGGAGAACGCCATGTGCTTTGTTTGGGCTCCTTGACGCTTTGATCGGTCGGTGAACTTACAGCCTTTGCCGGAATTTTCTCAAGGCTAACATCAGTGTGCCGACAGAGGCCTCTTCTCTGCAACTATGGGTCTGATGAGGGTAGGGTCCGCGTCAGTGACAATGGTCTAATTTCTCTTTATATGGATTTCTTCGGCTACTGAGGCTTGCGGTTGTTCTTGTCGTTGATTTGGTCTGGGGGAAAGTTGGAGAGCTGGCTGGACTCCACAGATATTAGTGATGTACTGCTTTTGAGGTCTGTTTTTGGCTGCAAGAAGTGATTGAGAAGCATTCTCGTCGCATCATGATTGAATCATATTTCTCCTTGAACGAGTCTGCATGGGATCCATCTGCAGCACACGATCCGCGCGACTATTTTGGCTTTGTTTGCCCCTTGATGCTCACTTTTCAGCCTTTGTCTTACCCCTCCGTACAAATAGATTCCTCCTTTATAATGTCGACTCTACTTAGCGACGCTCAAAGCTCCCTGATTCCGGAAGCGAAGAACACTCTGACCGCGGCGCTGAGATCTGTTGGGGTAAATAAGACGATAATTCTACTATTGCGGAGGGTTGTACTTTGAGGCTGTAACAGTTGCAGTCGCCGGGTATAGCGGAACCCGGTTATTGCAATAGGATTAGGTATACCTGCAGAATGGAGAAGATAGGGCGAGCGAGGAGCGGATCAATGGAAGGGGGGAGTACTTAAAGGGCAGCGAAGATGTAAGGCCAGGCGTAACAGTGGCGCTGGACGATTGATTAAGGGAGTTGGTTGGCTTGCTCGCTGGGCTGAGGCAATTGGCTGGCTGGCTGCCTTGGCCTCTTAAAGCTCATTGGTAAATACTTTGCTAATCTTTTCCAACTCTACTGCCATTATGGTCTGTATTGATTTTTGACCTATTACGATCTTCTCTTGCATTAACTCTTAATACTAAACTGTTTTTTGATTGAGTTCGCAGACGGCATCTCAGGTTGGCTAAGCGTTGGAGCTTGTCTTGAAATAGGTAGCAGCAGACGGCATCTCAAGTGGCTATGCCTTGGACACTTTATTGCAACTTTGGGATCTCAACCCTGGCTAGCTTCGTCTCAGCTGCATCAATTTTGGTCTCGTTTAGATGTTTTTTTAAGGGTGTCTTCTGCCTCCTTTTCATCCCCTTTCAGCTCTCCCTCTAAATCTTCTAACGGTGCTTATTGCTCTATGAGGAGCAATTGGCAATCTTGCAGCTTTTAGTCTTTATCCTCTAAACTCATTAAATGCTCGTTCAGATACGCAGTCGTCTCCTCCGAGCTTGTATCGAGGTCTTTCCGTCGTTGACGCAGTGTCTGCTGCGAAGGCTCCGGTTGTTCGAGGCGCTGATTCGGCTTTGTTTCGCATTGGCCCATCTCTTCCTAGCGTTGCTGTACTGTCTCCTACATAGCAGACGTGCAATCAGAAGAGCCCATCATAAGACAGATAAGAGGAAACGTTTCTAGACTTACCCCCCCCTATTTGCCTGGTCGAGAAGCTTGGCAGCCTCCTTCTGGTCTTCATGGGCCTTCCCAGGCTTTGCTTTCGTGACTTCACGCTCTGTACGGGCCTTATCTCGCTCTACGTTGGTGGTTTCACAGTCTCACTTGGCTCTGTCGAAGTGTTTCCGCTTCCAGGCCATCAGGTTACCCTGATTCTGCTCATATCTCTCCAGTGTTACTTTCTGCCCCCAGATGAGGACGTTTATGCAATTCCGAGATCATGAGGGTGGAGGTTTGCAACTTGTCGACGGTTTCTTCCATCTTATCGAACGATTCGTCACCCATTATAGACTTGGAGGCGGCGGTGGAGATGAGGCAATGAGAGCTAGTGCTACCGGTCCAGAGATATAACAGAGAGGGAGGTAAAGAAGAGAAGCCTCGTGAGCTTTGACGACGCGAAGGAGATGGGAGAAGAGGAAGGGAGCCTCGCGATTTACTCGAATCTGGTCACGATGAGGATTGCTTGCAAACGGTGCTGGTTATAGACTGAATAACGAAACACTGAACGCCTGGGGAGAAAGAGAGCAATTGTGTGGAAGAAAATCCTCTCCGGGCACTAGGACAAGGATCACGTACAGATCAATGGGGCTTAGCATAAATACAGAAGAGCCTCATGTATCCAATTGAAACGCATGGAACGGAGGACTTCAACGAGGATAATGTTCCAAAGAAGACGGCAAATCAGTTGACAAAGTATGGCGTATCGGTTTACAAGTGACTGCTTGTCAAATCACTGGCAATGGTCGAACGACATATGAAACCCAGACCACGCTGGAAAAGGTAGGCTCCTGCGTGGAGTGATATCTCCAACAAGGGACAATGTAGTCAGTATTGAAGAAAGTGTCCGAAAACGATTGATCAAAACAAGAGACATATACTATCCAGTCGCCTGCTCCTTCTCCTTGCCCTTGCTCCTTTCCCTTGTCTTCTTTTCCTCCAGCATTTTATCTTGAATCTCCGCAAACTCCTGCATGACCTCGGCAACGAGGTCCTGATCAAGTTCGGCGAGATGATTCTCCAAGATTTCCCTCCTCTCGTCATCCTCGGTGTCAACGCACTCACAGAGCATGGACCAAATCTGCTGCTTCTGCTCCATCCTGCTGAAATGCTCCAAAAGTGTGGAAGCCTCGCGCGTCTCATTATCGACTTCGCCCGTAGCCCGCTCACGTCCCGCCTGGTCAGCCTTCTGCTGCAGCTGACGTAGAGTGTCGAGGATCGTCCGATATTCTTCTGCTTTCTCATCTCCCTCTTTTCTGCTGATTTCGAAGGCAGCAACTGCGGCCTCGCATTCTTGTCGTAACGCCGGCAATTTTCGCGCAGTAGCCAGTCGTTCAACTTGCTTGTGGAGACGGTCGATCTCACCGGTGACATAATCCCGCCCTTGACGACGGTTGAAATACCTTGCACTGGCCCACCAGGCGTCGTGATCCACATCCAAAGTGGTCATGTCTGGACGGCCAGCTAGATCGATGCTCAGACCGCCAAAGGTATAGTGAGAAGAGCAGAGGATCGATCCTAGAATTTCGGCAATCGAATAGAAATTCGTATCGTCAATGTCTGGGACGGGAAACAAGAGCGCATGCTCCTTGTTTGGCAGATTGAAAACCTCTGTTGCGATGGCGTTCACGAGATAGAACAACGGTGTTGTCTGAGCAGCATGAGTGCGACTGTTCAAGTGATTAGGATATTCATCGGCCCATCCCACTTCCATTGGCGTTCGTAGAAAGGCGTCCTTCTCTTTTGCAGTGTCAATATCAGTGCAAAACTGGCTTCTAACAATTGCTATCCACTCTTGGACCTTCGCCGCAGTATCGCCTTCGATCAGTCTGCCACGAACCCTCGTGCTGTTCGGCTGGAACAATGGATCGTGGAACTTGTCGATGGTATTGTTCACACTCTCCGATTTGCGCTTGTTGTCTAGGTACTCCTTTACCAGATCGAGCATTTGCAGAATTTGCTTGGAAGTAAGGAATCCACCTTCCGCAGCAGCACTTGCGGGACTGACGACCGTTCCAGGGACGTTGTATACCCATCGTATGTAGACGCCAGCACAAGGATCTTGGATTGTCATTTCGGAGTCGTAGAATTCTTTGACTTCTGGGTCATTGACCTTATCGAAGGGAAGCGTGTTCCGGATCAGAGAACGTACGACTGCTGGAGGCAGGAGATGGAGCAGCAGAAAGACGTAACCCGTCTTCTTTTCGTAGTCTCCCACAATCAACTTGTACGAATTGGGAGCTGAGGCATCCTGACATAGCCTTCTGGCGAATTGGAGGATATATTGCTCCAACCCGATGTAGTCTAAATTGTCGAAGGCTTCCAGCATATCCACTTGATGCTGGGTTTGTAACGGATTGTTAGGATCAGGCTTGGGTGCTACCTAGTAAAGGGTGTTAGTGTGGCAGTGAGATGCCTTTTTGGATCGGTCTTACCTCCAATTTCTCCGGCACAGGTCGCATTGTTGGCTTCGWTGGCTCGATCATTGGTATATCCTGCTGGGGGCTTTGGGTGGCGGAAACGAGTACCAGAGGCTTTGAATGGTTCGCCATTGTTGATCTTGGAGGTATRAAACAGTGAGAAAAGTAGAGAGATAGGATGAAACGTGGAGACAGAAAATGAAGGAGCTTCGTTACGCGCGAGGAAAAGAGGATAAAGAGAAAGTAGGAGCCTTGCTATACACTTGGCTCTAGTAGAGGGGGGGGTGAATGGGGGGAAGGTGAACKGGAGCCTTGCTATACACTCGGCTCTAGTTGAACGGRAAAAAAAAGAGGAGCCTTGCGATACACTTGGCTCTGGTGGAACAAAAATAAACAGGGAGCCTTGCGATACACTTGGCTCTGGTTGAAAAAAAAAGGACAAGGAGCCTTGCGATACACTCAGCTCTAGGAATAGTGCAGGCTCTCTTTGATGGTTCTATACCTCTTTCTCTGCACATCTGGACTTGTAGAATGCTTGAGAAACGGATGAAGAGAGGAGAGGATGTCGTCCTTTGTGGGAGCGGAAGCGCTAGCCAGATTCATTCGTCCTCGTCACCCTTCTTAACTAAAACGGGCAAACAACCCAAATGCGAAAAGAAGATACTCTAAAAGCAAATGCACGTTGGTCCGTTATGTCGAAGACGATGGGGACGTCAGTGGTAATTCTGGAGGTGAATGGGAGACTAGAACGCAAGCCAATCTCCCGGATTTCTTTCTTTCTTCACTTTCCATCCTTGAAAGACGTCTGCTAACATGAAGCAGCTCCTTAAAGCACAGGTCGCAGACGAGATGGTTAATRGGCAAAGAAGGCAGTGCATGATCCCTTGACCCCTCAYGAGCACAAAGACCGTACTCATGCCCAGAAGCAAAGCTGGAAGAAACAAAGGAGAGGACGAACAGATGGAATACACTACAAGATCATTTGAAGAGAAGAACGGAGCCACTCAATCGAGGCTGAAGCTGGCGACATCTCTCCGCTTCGCGGAAAGAGCCATGAACACGACGACCAAACCCTCCTCAAGGCGCAATACCAACGTGGACGAACCTCTTCTACTCCAGCCTACATCTGCATTACCCTTCAAGACACCCATGCATGACCCCTGGGTTCACCTTTGGATCCCTCACCGACCAGATCGACAAGCTTGCCAACGCGCTCCCAGCTCGTTCCAGGCGCCAACGTATCTTGCCTGTGTGCGAGGCACTCCTCGACCTCCTCGGGTCTCCTTGATGCCTTCCTCGGTGTTTTGCCCCTGCTGGACGTAGACTACGTCAACGTCCTTATGGTTTCCTCCTGTCGAGCGGCTGGGGACTTTCGTGTTCGGGGGATGAGGACTACGTCGTGGGGCTCTTTGCCATTGTCTAATCCTTCATCAGACTGGGAGATTAAGTTGGAGAGGGGTCAAACGTCCCTACTACATTGGCTCTGGCTCTTCCTCCTCCAACAATCCTCGCGTCACGCTCCCTTCTACCTCATCCTCAGCTGCGGGGCAGTATTCTGTTGACAGACATGTTCAGACTCCAGGGAATCAGATCCTGGCCCTTGACGTTGCTGCAAGTTGAGGAAGGAAGTGAGGAAGGGAGGTTGAATGTGGCAAGCCCTAAATAATATGATAGGAAATGCTATTTATAGGTTTGAGAGCCATGCGCAGGAAGGCGCCGCCACAAAACTCTCGTAAATAGCAGTGGACTGAATGCTCTTACTTCCATCAAGTGTAATTCAACTTGTCATTTATATACATCTTTAAAACAATCATCTCCAACCAATTGCTGAAGCCATCCTTCAATGTGCACCATTTGGTCAATCTGGCGGCATAAGCAAATCTGCACCCTACTCCCCCGAAAACGCAAGACCATATCCCCCGTAGTAACATCAAATTCCACCCAATGAACGTCCGCCTGGCTAAAAACCCTCACATTGTCCCCACACCCAAGCAGCCGTGTGCATAGCAAGGTCCGCCAACAACCATTGATCTCCTTCGAGCGCACTGTTGGAGGAATCCAAAACGTCGGCTACACCAGTTCCCATTGACGAATACTTCTTTGAGGCGCCGGATTCTCCCTCGAAGCTACGGAATGTAGCATCGTAGACTTGGACGAGTAGGTCGGATGCGGGGTTCTTCGTGAGCAGCCAAGCCAGAAAATCGTTCCAAGTCTTGACCAATACCGATCTCCTCACGACGCTGTCAGACAATGCGCCTACCCGTACGTAGAGCCATCCCAGCGCGTGAACGGCGACCAGGATACGCCCAAAGACTTGATGGCAGTATGCACCTTCCATAATGGCACGGATGCTCTCGAGGAGTACAGCTTGGAGAACGTGGAGCTGGCGGGCTGAAACACCCGGTCGTCTGGCAAAGTGCCGGATGCTCAGCAGTGCATCCGGGTTGGACTCGATCAGAAGCCAGCTTTGGAGCATCGCGGCCTCGACTTCTGCACGACTGATCTGGCCGAGGGCGTTGCTTTCTGCAGTCTCGACGGCCTCCAGGTGTTGCCTTTGCTGTTCAAAGTCCTTACGCATCCTTGAAGACATATTTACCAACAGCTGATTTCTTTGCGCTGTGGTCGGCAGACTGTTTGAGCCAGGGAGGTAGAGTGGCAAGATACAGGAGAGAGAAAGAGAAACGATTAGGGGATCTCGCGGAACACTCGATCCTGATGAAAGCAAAAGGGGATCTCGCGGAACGCTCGATCCTGATAGGGCAGAGGGGAAGGAGTCTCGTGGAACACTCAACTCTAGAAACATTCAGGATTGCTTATACATAGAGCTAGCCCTATACAAGATCAGAAATCACTGAGTGCTTAAGGAGGACCAAGATATAAGGAGAGGAAATTTTTATTCAAAAGGGCCAGGATCACGTGCAGATCTAACTCAACTTGGTACGGATATTATGAATCAGATCGAATAATACTGAGCCACGGCATAAAACCATTGCAATAATGAAAGCCATTGCATAGAGCTATTGCAATGCTGATAGCCATTGTATTGAGCCATTGCAATCATAATATACTTATGGAGTGATTATTACCAAAGCGCGATACGATTCTTCAACCAGCTGACATCGGAGCTAAGTCTCTTTGCGGCAACTATGTATCTTTCTCAAGTACTCACTCGATCTCCTTCTCCTTCTCCCTCTCCCTCTCCCTCTCCCTCTTGTCTCTACGGCGCTCTAACTCGTCATCAACATCCTTCTGACCGCGCTCATCCGCCTCTTTGTATTCTTGTGCCGCCTCTAAAAGGATGTATTCATCAAAATTGCGGAGCTCTTCTTGCAGCAGCTCGGCCTCCTCGTCATCCTCGGTATAAATGATATCTCCCATGATTGACCATATCCGCCTCTTCTGCTCAAGTCTGTCCAACTCTTTCAAAGGCCTATCTTCACTTTCAGCCGCAGCCGGCTCACTTCCTGTCAGTTCGACATCTTTCCGTCGCTGGTGTGAACTTTCTTGGAGGGCCCGATATTCAGCCACCTTTGCATCACGCTTTTCGCATGCGCGCTCATATCCAGCCTTTGCGGCCTCGTATTCTTCCCGCGAAGACGGCAATTTCTGGTCAGCAGACAAGAGCTCAAACTGGCGCTTGATATTCCTGACCTCACCGGAGACGTGTCCTAGCTGTAGACGTTCACTGAAATATCTCGCGCTAGTTCTCCAGACATCGTCGGTCTTGTCCGATGTGATTCTGTTGGAGCCTCCAGCAAGAGTAGCGTTCAGACCGCCGTGTAAATGGTAAGAAGAGAGGAGGATGGACCCCACGACTTCGGCGATCGCATAGAGAGGAGACGAGTCTCCATTGTAAGGGATGGGAAACAGAAGGGCGTGGGATTTGGTGGGCAGCGGGAACGCCTTTTTCGCAATCGCCCTCACTAGATACAAGAGGACGGTCGTTTTCTCGGCCTGATCATGTTCCTCGATCCGAAATGGAACGTTCTGTGCCCAGCCGACTTCCATCGGTGTCCGTAGAAAATTTTCGTCTGCCTTGCTAGGATCAATGTTGTCGCAGTACTGGCGTCGGATGATCTTCATCCATTCTTGGACCATCTTCAGAGTATCCCCCGTGATTGATTTGCCGCGTTGATTCGGTGTGGTCGCTTGAAATTTTGGGTTGAATGCTCTGTCGGTAGCAAYRTTTTCCCGTTCTTCGCTAGGGCCATTGACRAGGTAGCATTCCACARACTCGAGCATCTGCTCGACTTGCTTCGAGGTGAGGAATTTGCCGTCTTCGGRAATCACTGCTGGACCCTGATTAATCCCAGTGGTACTCGCTACCCATTGTATGTAGACGCCAGCACAAGGGCTATGCGTCTTGACCAGCATGTGATCGTCGAAGAAGGCTTTGAYCTCTGTGTCATGGACCTTGTCGAAAGGAAGCGTATTCCGGATGACGGAGCGTATGACTGCCGGGGGTAACAGATGGAGGAGCTGATAGACGTAGCTTGTCTTCTCTTCGTAATCKCGCATAATCAGCTGCCATGAACTCTGATTTGCACCAAGCTTTTGACTTTCCCGTTTCGCTACGTCAACGATGTGGCTCTCCAACCCAGTATAGTCGAAGTAGTCGAAAGCTTGCAACATGTTCAGCTGGTGGTCGCTTTGTAACGGATTGTCAGGGTCAGGCCTGTGCGACATCTGAATGGGAGGGCGTCAGGATCAGGGCAGTGAAAATGGTGTCAG